>JADBJO010010868.1:52500-55839 GCA_016801955.1 Conus betulinus
AGAAAAAACTTCTCTACCATAGACCATGTTTACGTTTTGGTATCAATGATAAGTAATTGCTTGTATGGCAGAAGAAGAAGCAAATTACATGTAGCATTTATTGACTATCAAAAAGCGTTTGATACAGTCAATAGGGACAAGCTATGGGAAATCCTAAATAAACATAAAATATCTACTAAAATGTTAAACATGTTAAAAGGAATGTACAGAACAGTTCAGGCATGTGTGAGACATGGGAATGAACTGACAGAATTCTTCGACTGTCCTCAAGGAGTGAAACAAGGGTGCTTACTATCTCCTTTAAATTTTTCCCTTTTGATAACAGAAGTGGCAGAAAAGGTAACATTGAGAGGAAGACATGGCTACCAATTTCTACCAGGAACTGAGGAACTATTCCTGTTACTCTTTGCTGATGATATAGCACTAAAGTCGACAACTCCATCAGGATTACAAAATCAACTTAAAAATCTCCAAGAGACCTCTGATCAAATAGGCTTAACAGTGAATCTACAAAAAACAAAAGTCATGGTATTCAGGAAAGGAGGATACTTAGGAAGAGCAGAGAAATGGTATTATTATAAAGGTGAAGAAATAGAAGTTGTAAATAGTTATAAATCTTTGGGTTATACATCGACAACCAAACTCTCGGCAGATATCTCCCTCTCAGAATATGCAGGTAGAGCTAAAGGTAAGGTGATTGAAATAATGAAAACCATGTACATTTTAGGACATATAGACATGAATATCTACTTTAAATTATTTGATACCCAAATCAAACCACTATTACCATATGCAGAGGAGGTATGGGGATTAACCATGTATTCAGCAGTAGAAAATGTACACCTACTTGCATGTAAAAAATATTTAGGGGTAGGAAAGAAAAACACCAAATAATCTAGTGTATGGAGAGTTAGGCAGATACCCATTATATATGGATAGTACAATAAAAACAATTAGATATTGGCTCCATTTAGTAAATATGCCACCTGATAGGATTCCAAAAGAAGCATATGAAAGGAAAAAAAAAAATAGAAAGTAACTCTACCACAAAACTGGGCTCTAGGAATAAAAGGATGTCTGGATAGGTATGGTTTCTCAGAGGTATGGATAAATGAAGGGGTAAGTAATGAACATGGTTTTATAAAGGAGTTAAAACAAAGAATTATAGATTGTTATAAACAAACCTGGCATGAGAAAATAACAAACAGCGAGAGATTCACAACATACTATACATTCAAAACCTTGCCTCAAACAGAGGAATATCTGCATCAAATTACTATAACTAAATTTAGGAAAACATTAACAAAAAGAGACTTGGCATAAATGAATTACACATCAATAGGAAATACACTGATAGTTTGGTGATTGCAACTTGCCCCTTTTGTCCTGTAGATGAAACAGAAATGCACTTTTTAACAGCATGTCCAACTTACAACCAATTAAGAGTGAAATACATAATTAAACATTTTAAACATTTGAACATGATCAGATTAGATAATATACTACAAAACAAAAATGCAGAGATCATGTGGGATGTAGCTATGTACATCTGTTATGCTCTCAAATTCAGAGAAAGTCAGTTATAAGGATTAAAGCTCAAGGGCTGGCAATGTGGCCTACAGGTTAAAACTGACTTGTTAAACATATGGAAATTAGAAAGAAGGAGGGAAAGATAGAAAGATTTTTTTGTTTGTTTGTTTGTTTTTGTATAAAATGAATAGAAAATTTTAAGAAATAACACGTATAAGATGTAGAGAGGAGATGGAAAGGAACAAAAATGAAATAAAACAGGATTAGATTGAATGTGCTGCAAATTGGATACTGTACATTATTATGTACAAGTTTGATAAGTATTAGAGGTGAACAAAAATGAGTGCTGACCAGTTTTCGCGTAGAGTGATATTATTTAGTATAAACCCTGTGTGTCTACATATTGCAGTTAAATATACATACTTATTGTGACGCGTGCATGTAAAGAAGAGTTTTTTTTGCGAATCTGGGTCAATGGCTAACTTTAGAGCGATTAACAAAGGTCAAGGTCTTTTCTGCGTGGCCCGCTGCGTCTTCTTTCGCGAGACGAGTGACGGTGTGCTGCGCGCGTGTAGTAGTGACTCGCTTCAACCACACAGATCTAGTTTGACCCACTACAGTTCTACGCTCGCTCGAAGGGACTCTGTCCCAAGTAGAAATATTATTATCACGCAAAAATGAATCCGATTATTGTTTTGAGGTTGAAACAGCTTTCATGGAAGTTTCACATTCTGTCGATGATAGTAGAGGTAAAATCCTGTTCCTAACGTAATCTACTACATAATGAAGAAGACGAGTAAGTCCAATGTGGAACGTAACACACAATATTAAGTAACATCACACGAGCAAACGGAAAATAGAAAATGTACCAACCTCTTTCAAGATGGCAGAGAAATCCAAATCAGATCATGTTTGTGTATATATATAGAATTATATGTTGACATATTAGTTTGGTCGAAATGAACAGATGCTTTGATTAAACTGATATATGGTTGACACTGAAGTTAATTGAATATTATTGTTATATTTTGTCTTGCGTTTGTAGAATGGTTTATTTTGTTCTATAAAATTGAAACTGACGCTGCGAACTCTTTGTGAATGGACCTTTGGCCCCACAATAAATGGCGCGGCGTTAACGCGCGTCCAGACACACACACACACACACACACACACACACACACACACACACACACACACATACATACATACACACACACACACATACATACACATGAACACATTTACAGTCTATGGGATCTACCAACATTAGCTGGTTATCTGGTATTTTTCTGAGTCACTGCATCTGAGTTCTGACGTTCTGGCTGCTGACTGTAGTGCATCTGTCTCAGCCTTGAAGTTTGTAGAGAACTGGCCTGTGAAGATACTAGTTGGACAAGAGATCCATCCATCAATGTTAGGAAAATTTCTCCACTGTTTTCTGGTGGTGGCCTCTTCTTCTCAGCCCCCCACCCCACCCCCCTCCCCCTCATGAAAGCATGTGCCTAGAACTCTTTGAGGTATACTTGCTCTATGTGTGTGTGTGTCCTTCATTTAACGTCTATCCACTATTCGTGATATTAGACAAAAAAAAAAAAAAAAAAAAAAAAAAGTGAATGTGTACCGTAGTAATTGCGAGAATGTATGTATGTATGGGTGCGCGTACACGCGAATGTGGTGTGTGTGTGTGTGTGTGTGGTGTGTGTGTGTGTGTGTGTGTGTGTGTGGTGTGTGAGTGAGAGTTGTGGATGTGTAAGTGTGTGAATATCTTTACACAAGTCATGAGAGAAGATTAACATGAAAACAAAATAC
>JADBJO010010868.1:56131-61131 GCA_016801955.1 Conus betulinus
TAGAGGTGGAACAAAAGTGAGTGCTGACCAGTTTCACATAGAGTGATATTATTTTAGTACAAACCCTGTGTGTTCTACATATTGCAGTTAAATATACATACTTATTGTGACGCGTGCATGTAAGAAGAGAGTTTTTTTTTGAGGAATCTGGGTCATGGCTAACTTTAGAGCGTTAACAAAGGTCAAGGTCTTTTCTGCGTGGCCCGCTGCGTCTTCTTTCGCGAGACGAGTGACGGTATTATTATCACGCAAAAATGATCCGATTATTGTTTTGAGGTTGAAACAGCTTTCATGGAAGTTTCACGTTCTGTCGATGATAGTAGAGGTAAAATCCTGTCTGTCCTAACATAACCTACTACATAATGAAGAAGATGAGTAAGTCCAATGTGGAACATAACAACAAATATTAAGTAACATCACACGAGCAAACGGAAAATAGGAAATGTACCAACCTGTTTCAAGATGGCAGAGAAATCCAAATCAGATCATGTTTGTGTATATATATAGAATTATATGTTGACATATTAGTTTGGTCGAAATGGACAGATGCTTTGATTAAAGTGATATATGGTTGACACTGAAGTTAATAGAATATTATTGTTATATTTTGTCTTGCGTTTGTAGAATGGTTTATTTTGTTCTAGAATTGAAACTGACGCTGCGAACTCTTTGTGAATGGACCTTTGGCCCCACAATAAATGGCGCGGCGTTAACGCGCGTCAAGTGTCAAAGTGTCTCTCTCACACACACACACCACATACACACACACACACACACACACGCATGAACACGCACACAGACACACATATATACATGAAGAACACACACACACACACACACACACACACACACACACATACATACACATGAACACATTTACAGTCTATGGGATCTACCAACATTAGCTGTTTATCTGGTATTTTTCTGAGTCACTGCATCTGAGTTCTGACGTTCTGGCTGCTGACTGTAGTGCATCTGTCTCAGCCTTGAAGTTTGTGAGAGAACTGACCTGTGAAGATACTAGTTGGACAAGAGATCCATCCATCAATGTTAGGAAAATTTCTCCACTCCACTTTCTGGTGGCGGCCTCTTCTCAGCCCCCCCCCCCACCCCACCCCCCTCCCCCTCATGAAAGCGTGTGCCTAGAACTCTTTGAGGTATACTTGCTCTATGTAATTGGGGGGTTGCTGCTTTCCTCTCCAGTTCTGACTGTGTGCCCTTTGTTAGAATGCCAGGAATGCTGATTCTTATTTCTGGGAATTGATGTCTTTTCCATGATGGTAGTTAACTGTGTGATGGACCTGTCTTGCTTCCTTGTTTGCAAAAGTTCAGGATCCTATCTCTCAAGTCTACGTGCGTTGTTGCACAATGCTGCTGCACTTGAATATGCATTTGATGAACTATGACATTGTTTAAAATGCTTCTATAGAATGAAACACATAAATCAATGAAATGCTGTATTGATTCATTCATAAACTGGCTTTATTACTGTCTTCAGTTTCTGATCTGATTTCAAATAGTTTCTGTTTGATCCTGCAATATGACACTCGTCATTGTCTTCAACATCATGAGTCTCCAAGTCTGACAGTGATGATAATAAATTGGGAGTTTAAATCACAAAATCAAGGCTACAATAACGATAAATTTGTATGCTCGTTTATGAAAAGCATTTAAATTTGTTTATTAGTCTTTTTTACGCAGATTTGAAAATACTGTGTAAAAAAAATAGACTGCAAGCACTATGGTATTTGTGACTTACCAGACTGTGCACATGGACATGTGTTAACAATGTGACTTTTTGTTTAAAATGTCGAAACATATACAGTACCCCTCTATCTGTGGTTCACTTACCTCATCTTTCTTTCTCTCTATATGTTACCAATCAGAACGAGTACTCCATGTCCATGAAGTGAGTCCTATGACACCATGAACAGCCAGTCTGAAACACAAGGAAGAGAGCACTGTACACTCTGACACACTACAGGAAAACAACACTGAACAGTCTGACACAATACAGAAAAGAGTACTATACATTATGACACACTACAGGAAGAGAGCATTGCACAGTCCAACACGCTACAGGAAAGAGCACTGCACAAGGCACTGTACAGTCTGACACACTACAGAAAAATAGCACTGTACACTCTGACACGCTACAAGAAAAGAGCACTGAACAGTATGAAAGACTACAGGAAAAGGGCACTGCACAATATGACACATTACAGGAAAAGAGCACTGCACATTATGACACATTGCAGGAAAACAGTACTGCACATTATGACACACTGCAGGAAAACAGCACTGAACAGTCCGACACACACTGCAGGAAAAGAGCACTGCACAGTCTCACAGACTGCAGGAAAAGACCACTGCACTTTATGACACATTGCAGGAAAACAGTACTGCACATTATGACACACTGCAGGAAAACAGCACTGAACAGTCCGACATACTGCAGAAAAAGAGCACTGCACAGTCTCACAGACTGCAGGAAAAGAGCACTGCACAGTCTCACAGACTGCAGGAAAAGAGCACAGCACATTATGACACATTGCAGGAAAAGAATACTGCACATTATGGCACATTGCAGGAAAACAGCACTGCCACATTATGACACATTGCAGGAAAACAGTACTGCACATTATGACACACACTGCAGGAAAATAGCACTGAACAGTCCAACACACTGCAGGAAAAGAGCACTGCACAATCTCACAGACTGCAGGAAAAGAGCACTGCATATTATATGACACATTACAGGAAAAGAGTACTGCACATTATGACACACTGCAGGAAAACAGCATTGACAGTCAGACACAATGCAGGAAAAGAGAGCACTGCACAGTCTGACACACTGCTAAGAAAGAGCACTGAACAATCTGACACACTAAAAGGACAAATGGACAGAGAGTCTAAAGTCTACCGTATAAATCTCCTGAAGGAATATATGGAGAGAGAATATCCATTCAGTGAGAGAAAGGGTCTATGCAACTCCAGCCATACACATTCAGAATCAAAGTCATCCTTAAAAACAAAACAAAAAAAACCCCTAGGGGCAGACTACCTGAGTCGAACATTCCCAATGAAATAACACTCTGGCAGAGCAAAGCCTTCCCACCGGGGCATTTGCAGGGGCGGATCACTGTTTTGTAAGGGGGGGCTAATCCATCGAAGGTGCGAAGCGCCAAGCTTACTAGGAGGGTCCAGGGGCATGCCCACCCCCCCCCCCCCCCCCCCGGAAAATTTTTAAATCAAAGACGTAAAATGGTGCAATCTGGGCATGTAAATGTGACTCTAGGTGTACTGTTCATTTACCTCTAGAAACGTGATTGAGAACCATATCATACTGCTTCCAAACTGACATTTCTGCAGTGAAAGAGCATGATATATATATATATATATATATATATATATATATATATATATATATATATATATATATATGAAATGTACGTGATTATGTTTCTCAACTCTTTTCCTCAACATCTTTGTAAGTTGAAAGAAAACGCATGCCTACCTTTCAACCACAGCTTGCTTGCACTCCCATGCAAACTGGACGATCACAACTGCTGCTATATATACCAGTCCACTCCACACTGTCACAGCTTGTGCTTGCCCAGTTCTCTAACCACAGTGCTGAACCAGACACCAAGCTTTAAAAGTCTGGCGTATAATTTGAAAGAAATCAGTTTGTTCTTACTATACACAGTTTCAAGAGCTTAGTGCATTGCATCAGCCGCAGCGCAGTCTTTGCTCAGCAAATCAGTTTCACTTGCAAATTCCAAGTGTGAGTGATGGAAACACCAATAAGAAGACGCTTGGGTGTTTGTTCTTTCTCCAATATTGAAATTACTGTGTGGAATCCCCTACCACTTGCCCTGAAAAACAGCAAGTCTGCTCGTCGTTCAAAATTTAAAGCCCCTGAAAGACTCACCCGTTCACACAATCTGCCTAAATTTGAAATGTGAACTATAATTAGAACTGGACAGATTTCCTTCACAACTCTCGGTCTGATGGGTGAAATTCAGATGCAAGAAGGTCTGTCATTTTAAATGTTATCTTTGTGCGGAACTTCTTTGTAAAGGCATCCACAACGCTGTCAGTATGAAGTATGACTGGAATCTGAGATCCTAAGAAGAATGCAATGGATTAACGTGGATGAAGTCAGTGTTCGACAGGAAACTAACAAAATACAACTAATTTCATGCTTTTCTGAGGGAAATGCTATTTATCTTCAGTCCAAATGCCCCCCCCCCCCCCCCACCTCAACATCCCCCCCCCCCCCCCTCCCTTTACCATCCCAACAAGCTTTCATGAATTGGAGCAGCAGTGTCGTGTTTGGCCCACGTGCGTCACCCCGTTCCGGGTGAAGTGCGAAATTCTGAAATATCTCGTTCTCAGTAGTCGCAGCCAGTTGCACGCAGTTTCCAGAATGTTTAAACCTCGATTACCCGTGCAGCGCTTGAAGTTGATAATAGCCTAATAATTAAGTCACAAGAACTTGCTTTTGATCAGCCAGTTTTGATGTGGAACTTTTGGGGGCTTAATGTTCGGCCGTGATGCGTCACGACAACGCGTCCTAGCACTGAGTAAAATCGATCGTCTGCTTTTTTCAGTACTGGGGTCTAGATCTGCTCGTGTGCCAAACATGAAACGCCAAGAATCTCCACAACTGACAATCACATACCATTTAATTTTGTTATATCTGGTTAATAATTATCAATAATGAAGATACTCCTTATCTCCAAAATTGCTGGAGCCTCTTTTTCCCTGCGGCATCAGCAGGCCTCAGAGGTTTTCCTTTCGGCATTTTGAAAAGTGTGAGCGCGTGGACAAGAAGATCGATGACGTCACTTGTCAGTGACCCTTTGACGCAATAGGAAGGAAAGAGCCAATAAAATGTAGGACAGTGAAATAAACAAACCAACACACAGTCAAATTTAGAAAAAAAAAATATCCATGAATGTGTTGGAGAGGTTAGATGGCTGGCTAGAGGTGCC
>JADBJO010010868.1:66131-69072 GCA_016801955.1 Conus betulinus
ATTTTTTATGAAATTAAGTCGCTCAGCGATAAATTTTCATGAACCAGCTGCAGTATTTCCCGGGAAAAACTGTCGCTACGACACTATTTTATGATGCGACAGTATTATATACGACACCAGCCAGTGTGTCTGGTCTCTCGTTTCCTTTAACCCCAACATGTCCAGGGCAGTACATCCATATGAGTCTCTCCAATGGAAGGCTGCGCACTAGTTCATTCCAAGCAGGGCTTCCCATTCCACTTTTCACTTTCTGAAGTAGGTTCATGGTGTCAGTATCATGGCTTGTTGAGCTTGAAACTGGCTTGTGGATAAAAGCCATTGGAGTTCTTGTGTTACTGCTTCTACCATCATAGTTAGACTTGAAGTTGTTAAACTGTGTGCACCATTGTCTACCTGGATAGTTCTACCATTTTGCTTCACTTTGTATCCCCAGCCCGACTTACCTTTGGTGACGGAACAGTCAGTGTATATTACAATATCATCTTTTTCTGCAAAGGTCTTCTATCTGCATCTGAATTTCTGCGTTGGTTTCGCCTTCTGGCCATTCTCGACAATGCCTTCCAAGTTTTGGAGTGATGGCAGTTTGGTAGAGGTGTTTCAAATGGTCTGGACAATTCTGCCATTCCTTGGTTACTTGAGTTCAGAAAAGAAAAGACAGAGAGAGGATGTGGAGACACAAGTTGAAGACCAACTACCCTTTTGGTCTCAATGTGTGGGATTAGTTGGTTCAGCGAAGGGCAGAGTTCCCAGGGCAGATTGTTCACGTGAAACCAACTAATCCCACACATTGAGACTTCACACCCAGGCATCACTATTTATCATACAGTAATGAAGGGGGTGGGGGATTAATGACGTAAAAAAAACACACATTACGTCAACTAGTTTTGACGCCGACTTCTATGGTCAGCTGAGGAAGGTTTGCTAAAACTGAAAGCGCTTCTATAAAATGCTTTGGGTGTTTGTTGTTTTTTTTATTTGAATTACTTTGAGTTCCTCTAATTGGCACACAAGCTGTACACTGTCTTCTGCCTGCCCTATCCATGATTTCCACGTCCTAGCCGAGTGACCTTTGTTTTTTTAGACCGCCGCATGAAGTGGGCTTTTGGGATTTTCAAGTGCCCTGAAATATGCCTTCACATGTTCTAGCTTGTGTTTTGTCTGCATTGAAGGAAGGTCGAGCAGGTAACTCATAGTTTCAACTGGTGTGTCCTTCATGGTTCCCAGGATCAAAGTCATTGCTTCATTTTGAATTCTTTCTAATTCGAGAAGCTTGTTGCTGGACAGTGTTGTAAGCCCTAATCCATAATCAATCACACTGAGTACAAGTGCGTGATCCAGTCGGTAGAGATGGCGCTGTTCAATGCCTTTAGCTGCCCTTGCTTTCTTGGCAAATAGGCCTTTTCATGCATTTAAGAACAATATTCTCTGTATGCTGCTAAAGTTTAGCATTCTGTCAAAGCCTACACCCAAATAGCGTAGGTTGTTAGTTGATTCAATTGATATTCCATTGAAGGAAACTGGTGAGGATACTTGTCCTGATGTCTTGTTATTGAGAGTACAGGCTAATGCCTGGGCTTTTGTAGGGTTGATGGACGATCTAGTTTCTTGACACCACTGAGCAAATGTTGTTCAACTGTTGCTAAACTGCTTTCGTTCTTTCTTGGACATTGTGTGATGTTTTGTAGATCAGGCCGTCATCTGCTACTGTCATCACTCGAGCAATTCCGTTTTGTTGAGGTCATCAAGGCCTTTAGTGTAAACATTGTACAAAACAGGGGAAAGACGAGAACCTAGAGGTAATTCCATAGAAAGTTTATGAGGCTCAGACGTCCAGTCTCCAAATCGTAGGATGGCGGTTTGCTCGTGAAGTGCTGCTGCTATCCATCGTGCAAGTGACTTGCTGACTCCATAGTCAAGGAGTAATTCCATGAAAACGAAAACTGGACTTTGTTGTATGCGTCTTCCAGATCTACTGCAACAGCCAGTGTTCATTCCTTTCTTTGGATCCTCCATATACTTCATAGGCAAAAGCGGCTGCATTTTCCCATGTACATTTACCTGTTCTATAGCCTCCTTGATTTGATGGGAGGATTTGTCGTCGACTTTCAAGATGTCTTGCCAGTTTTCTCGCTATGATTCGTTCCATGAGCTTTCCTGCTATATCTTGCATTGCATAGTAGCCATTTAGCCGATGATTATCTTTTCCTGGTTTAGTAAAGTTTTCAGGTAGCTGTGTGTCCAGTCTTCTGGGACATAGCCTTTATCAAAACTCTCCTGGTAGTGACTGAAAATTTGGGCTTTCTCCTCTTCTGAGAGCTGTTTGATATCTGCACACCGTACTTTGTCTGGGCCTGGAGCACTATCCTAAGTGCATCTAGCTACTGCGTCATCCAGTTCAGATGCCGTAATTTTATCATCAATGTCAGTCTGAGCTAGGTGTTGGTTTAACTTGGTCAAGTATTTTGTTTTTCCTCCAAATTTCTTTGATCACTCTGTTCTGTTAAACGTTTAAGTAGAGCCAATCCTTTCTCCAAATTTGTATTAAGTTTTGTGATCCCATCAGCGTCTAAGATATCTGGAGTTGCGTTTATTTTGTGTTTTCCTGCCATGCGACTATAAAAGTGCCAGAACTGAGTCAGTGTTGTTATTAAGTGACGCACAAAAATTGTTGCCACTTGGTTTCTTTTGCTTCTTCAGCTACTCTTTCGAATTGTTCAGGGTTTTTTCACTCATGTCTGTTTTAATAGCTAGATCAAGGCAAGGTTTTCTCTCTGCTTAATTCTTATAGCCTTGCGTTCTCTTTCCAGGCTGTTTCCATGCCTATATTCCTCTAAAGGGGATGAACGATTTGTTTTGGTTGTAGCATTGCTTCTTTTGCATCTTCTGCTCCTTAACGTTCCTATGATATCCCTTCATTGTTGTTGTGTTGAAAAGGTTCCTG
>JADBJO010010869.1:2500-5000 GCA_016801955.1 Conus betulinus
CATTACGCTATTCATTAATGTTTTGCGGGTGCTTTCCGGGCGGGGAGGGGTGGTTAGAGAGGGGAGGAGGGGTGTGAAGGGAAGGTGAGTGTGTCTTATCTTTTTCGCCAGATCAGAACATTTTCTGTTCCCAGCTCTCGTACCCCTCCCTTCCCCATCCCTCCCTCCCCTCCAGCCCTTTCCACCCTTTCCCATCCTCCCATCCCATCCCCCTCCCTTCCCCTTCCCTCCACCCCCCCTCCCTCCAGCCATTTCCCACCCGTTCCCATCCTCTCCCGTCCCCCTCCCTTCCCCTTCCCTCCACCCCCTCCAGCCTTTCCACCCTTTCCCATCCTACCGTCCCGTCCCCCTCCCTTCCCCTTCCCTCCACCCCACCCCTCCCTCCAGCCATTTCCCACCCGTTCCCATCCTCTCCCATCCCCCCTCCCTTCCCCTTTCCTCCACCCCTCCCTCCCTCCAGCCATTACCCACCCGTTCCCATCCTCTCCCGTCCCCCCCCCTCCCTTCCCCTTCCCTCCCCCCCTCCCTCCAGCCATTTCCCACCCGTTCCCATCCTCTCCCCCCCCTCCCCCCTCCCCTTCCCCTTCCCTCCATCCCCTCCCTCCAGCCCTTTCCCACCCTTTCCCATTCCTCTCCCGCCCCCCCTCCCTTCCCCTTCCATTCAGCCTTTCCTCCCCGCTCGCTCGCTCAACATTTTTTTTTTTTCTCTTTATTGTTCATGTAAGAAGGAATGGTAAAATGGAGAGTGAGTAAAATCAAGAATCTCGAGGCTAAAACTGAGATCTCAGAAAATACAGGAATAAAATGTTTTATGGTGTCGCAAAAAAGAAAAGTGAATTCAATGTACACCATCCCTCCCCCCCCCCTCCTCCCCCCCCCACCCCCCCACAAGTGCATCAATGCTGTAGTGTGGTTTGTTGTAAAGACGTCAATTTTCAGGGAAAGAGCACTTCTATTCACAAAGAGAATGGCTTTTACAGTCGAAAACTACATATTCAGGTTCGATTTATTTCTCCCCGAAGTTCAAATTTCATTTTCGTGGATGAAAATACCCATGAGAAGCTTTATACTAAAGCAGCCGTTTTTTTTTTTACTATCGGCCACTTTCTATTTTCGCTTGCGCCTGTCGGTTTATTTTGATTTGTCTGTTTGTTTCGTTGTGTACAAAGATCATGCAGAACCAGCTTTACCTATTTCAATGAGCCTTGGTGGAATGATGCAAATGAAGGGCATTAAGCACACACGGCTGAAAGAAGAACGATCATAAGAAAACCCTGGTAACGTTCAGGAACGTCCACAGGATCCACATGAAGGCCACAGAACAATGACAGCAGACAACGACTATGGGAAAGTGTCTGTTTGGGTTCCAGTTACTTTGATAAATCAGACTAACGACCACAACTCCTCACAGAGCTTACTTTAACACATGAAGACGATTCGTTTCGTACAATCATTATCATTAGCGTCGTTGCTGTCATCACTATCATTATCTTCTTCGTCGTCATCGTTGTTGTCGTCGTGATTATCATCATCATCATCGCCATCATCATCATCATCATCGTCACCATCATCATCATCATCATCATCATCGCCACCATCATCGTTGCTATTGTTGTCATCGTCGTCGACATTGTTATTGCCATTGCCTCCGAAGCAGCCGATCATAAGGATAACTGTGACAAGTCGCCCCGTCACTCAGGGGTTTACACCGTTCTCTGTTCCAAGTCACACACACTCCCCCTCCTCTCTCTCTCTCTCTCTCTCTCTCTCTCTTGCTATACACACACACACACACACACACACACACACACACACACCACACATGCACACACGCGCGTGAGCGCTCGCGCAATTACACGTACACACACAAGCACACACAAGCACACACACACAAGCACACATATACATACACACGTACGCACGCATACACATACACACACACACACGTGCGCGCGCGCGCACACACACACACACACACAGTGCGCCAGTTCATGCACACACAACTCTCTCTCTCTCTCTCTCTCTCTCTCTCTCTCTCTCTCTCTCTCTCTCTCACACACTCACAACACACACACACACACACACACACACACACACACACACACACATACATATATAGATACATACATACATACACACGGGATGCATGCACGTGAGAGGGGGAGGGGGTGCGGAGACAGAGAGACAGACAAGCAGTTAAACAGAAACAGAGAACGAGAGGACAGACAGACAGACAGACAGACAGAGACTGCCAGGCAGACAGAAACAGAGAGAGAGAGAGAGGGGGAGAGAGAGAGAGAGAGAGAGAGAGAGAGAGAGAGAGAGAGACGGACAGACAGACGGACAGACAGAGACAGGAAGATATAAAGAGACAGACACATAGATACAAACAGATACACAGACATTCAAACAGAGAAACATACAGGGACACAGAGAGAGGGATGGGAAAACAGACATACAGACCGACAGGCAGACAGAGGCAGAGAAAGACAGACAGGCA
>JADBJO010010869.1:20000-22500 GCA_016801955.1 Conus betulinus
TCAATCTCCACTTTTGTTTAAAAGGCTGCATTAAGCTTACAAAAGGGTTGGAGACAGTAATATAATGCTACACAGTTTCAGTGAGACAACTCTTCCATGTTTCATGTGAATTAAATTACACTGACTTTGGCTACACTTAGTCCAAGTACACATGTGGTGTAGACTTAAAGTCATTCACTACAAATCATTCTAACAATCACCAGTATTTACAAAATCAGCTTAGCAGTTTTTAACCTAGCACAGGCATACTGTTTTTCTTATCAAAATTTATCATTGAATCATCATCTTAACAAATAGAATTGCATACTGGCAAAAGTCAGGGTGAACACAAAGAATAGTGGTCAGATTGTTAACAAAGAATTATAATCACTGGGAGAGAACTTTTGCCATATGATGTCAAGCAAACTACTACACAGAATAATCATTCATCAGTTTGATAAATGTAATCAAGTATTTGTTCAAAGTTACCATGTTAACCCACATGGCATACATAAAATCAATTAATAGATTTGAAAATGTAAAACATTGTTCCAACTCACTTTTCCTGGGAATGAAACAGTGGTCTTAGACTTAAGATCGAGAAGTACCAGGAGGTTACCAGGCCTTCTTTCTGGTCGTCCCTTTGTCTTTTACTGTTTCTGATCTAGAGGCAGTCTTGAGGGGTCAGTGAAGTTGCGACTCTGTGTGTCTCGTATATGTATTCTAAACTGCCAAATCAGGTTTCTGCTCTGGCTAACAAGGTGTCAGTCAAACACTGGGAGTGAGAGGGGGAGGGATCTATTCTTATCATCATTTGCCTCGGAAATTGTTTGAACGTAATCGGCACCAGCACCAGGATGGTCAAATCAACCCCTATGGGATGGGGATGGAATGTATGAAATGTATGACGTCATAGGAAGTGCATCAGTGGAAATAACATGAATTTATTAGACCGTAAATCTGGATGAGACAAACGGAACAGGTTTGTAGGAGAGGAGGACATCTGTCAGTGAGGAAAAGTGGTGGTGGCATGTAGTCTCTGAAGTTAAACAAATACTTACAAATGTCGGAGGGGTGTCCTTTCAATGAAAGGAAATTTGGATTCAAAGTGGTCTGAAAGTTGTAAAAAAAAAAAAAAAAAAAGGATACATGGTGATAATAGAAATCTTGAAGTCTTAGTAGAATCAGGGCTCAATGGGTTGCTGTTTTGGAATCATTTGATGCCCAAATGAAACCAGAACTGACTTATGCAGCAGATGTCTGGGTTTTTTAAGAAAACGAATACATGGAGAAGGTCCATATATATGCTATAAAGCATTTCTTGAACACACCTCCCTTCCATCAAATAAGATGTGCTATGATGAACAGGATGATATCCGTCACACATCCATAGTTTTGTTACATATGTTAGATTTGGGTTAAAAATTATACATCTTCTACCATCAAGATGAAACAGGCAAGCATACAAAACATCTTTGAAACAATGTGAATCAGAAAAATGCAGCTGGGCTTACGAATTGAAGAACAGCTTTGATTACTTACGTGTTTGGCTAAGTCAGGGAGCTGAAAACATAGAACAGTTTCTGTCAAATTTTAAGGACAGGATAGAGCGTTTTTCTTAAACGGAATTGGTTTTCATGTTAGAAGATTAAGATCAATAAAACCAGTATTTTTCTTTCAAGGATATTTTTTCAGCCTGAAAAATATCTATATAGTTTGACAAACAAATGATGAAGATCTGTATTTCTCTTGATTTAGAATGAGATCCCAACAGAAATGGTCTTGGTGTTGTGCCGGTATCAGAGGCCAGCTGTCCTATGAGCTCTCATTCGCTCCTAAAGATGACTAGCATTTTTGTTTCTCTGAACAATTCACGATAACATCAGGTCTGTTTGTGATTTCTTCAAAATATATATACAAATTCACAAAATGTACAGAGAATACTTCGTTCAGGTGATGAAGAAATAATTGTCTCTTTTTGCAAGCCTGTATTTTCATCAGAAATCAGTCTCTGGTTCAATGTAGATGTTTTTTAACTTATTTGTATTTGAAATTTTAAAAAATATTCTGTTTGTCCTTTTGTTTCCTTGATCCACTGAATGGTCCAAGGAGGACGAGTTTTGTTTTCAACTCAATGATCTTTCAGTTGTTTTTGCAGTTGTATGTGTTGTTGTTGCTGTTGTTGTTGTTTCTGCTGCTGCTGCTGCTGCTGCTGCTGCTGCTGCTGCTGCTGCTGCAGCTGCTGCTGCTGCTGCTGTTGTGTTGTTTGTGTTGTTTGTCATTGTTTTTGTTGTATTTTTTGTGAATGGGTTACTTTTCATTTCTGTATTTGAATTAATAAGCGAATGAGCAGAAACTTTAACTGAGTCCATGTTTATAGTGACACTACTGTATTAGTGTCGACGTCTGTGATTTGTGTTGCTCTTGTCAATTGGTCCTCCTTGACAAAAGAGCTGTTGGCCATTGTCAATATGTGTCAGTGTCAGTGTGTGTGTGTGTGTGTGTGTGTGTGTGTGTGTGT
>JADBJO010010869.1:30000-37500 GCA_016801955.1 Conus betulinus
AAATAAAACAAAATGAAACGAAATGAAAGATCACCAACAGAATCCCTCCATCCCATCCCACACCGATATCAGTGAAACAAATCGTTTTAATCCCCTTTTTGTACTTTTTGTATAGAACAGGGAGTACTTTACAATGGGAACGAAGAAATGCTGCATGTGTGTGTGTGTGTGTGTGTGTGTGTGTGTGTGTGTGTGTGTGTGTGTGTGTGTGTGGTCAAAATGTGTTCCACTCGCTCCAGACAAAACTGCTAGACTGATCTTTCGGAAAATTTGTAGATTTGTTCCTTATGGGTCACGGGTGATGCCCAATGTTTTCTTTTACCAGAATAGCTGTTACTAATGGCTATAAATTATAATTTTGTGATGTACAGTTTATGCAGTAACGTTTCATAACTTAAGTGTAGCCAAGTTCTGTGAGCTCTTCCGTAGTATAGTGGTTAGTATCCCCGCCTATCACGCGGGAAACCGGGGTTCGTTTCCCCGCCGTGGAATTTCTACCATGAAAAGGGAAGAAAGTGCTATAGTGACTGATTCATATGTATATGTATATGTATATATATATATATATATTTTTTTTTTTTTTTTTTTTTTTTTTTTTTTTAACTGCCGTATTGGGAGTACGTTTATATGCTTGCATTTTATTTCTGTCTCATGTTCTGTGCCCCCTCAGTGGCAGTGCACCCACCCCGCTCTTTCCGGCTCCCCATCGACAGCCACAGCCTGGCTTTTCCCGCAATAGTGCCGGCACCAGGAGCGCACAGGTAGCAGTCAGTGCCAAGTTGTCATCAGGTACGGTAATGTTGCTCATAGCCAAGCCGACCGCAAAGGGCCATAGCAGGGCTCTAAGTTGTAATGAAGCAAGGCTCTAGATGAGACGCTGCGCTACTGCCAAGTGACTTTGGTTGTGTTCAGTGATACCTGTTCTGATCCAACAGATAGGACACCACCTACAGAGCCCCCCAGTGGACAACAATATTTGCTCAATCGAGGAAACAGCGTGAGTCAGCGTTCCTTCCAGAGGCTGTCACCACGTCCGTCCTGTGATAGTCCCCATGAGCCTGCTGATGCCGGTGACCCCAACCGAATCTGACCAAGAGCATAGACGTGAAAGGGAACACGAAGCTGAGATGATCATGACAGCAGAACATGAAAGGCCACAGCATTTAAGACATTTTATGCTGATCGATGGGGATGATGACCATGATGCTACAGATGTCCATTCTGGTCACAGGGACTGCGTGTCAGGGTTGTACTCTAAACTTCCTTTCATAATATCTCGGACGTCAACCAGGCCCGAGAGATACAGACACCTGCATGTTGATCAGGAGATTTGAGCAACACCCTGAGCGACGCACTAAGTGAAATCGACCGTGTGGTCCCAACTGAGTCCATCGCAAGCTCAGCTCTGGGCAGTCGGTCGGGGCAGAAAAATCCCACAAATGCACGGCTCTGAGTCGAACCCATGACCTCTTAGCCGGGAGTCCGCGGGCGCTAACCACTTCGCCACGGCGGCTGGTTCCCATCGCACTTTGGTGTGGTTCCGAGTGAAAGGGTGGATCATGCAGCCGTTGGATCTTGACACAGGTCTGCGCTCTCCCGAGTGCCCATCTCTTTGCGTCTGTCTCTTCACGGCAGTCTCACAGCACCTGGTAGATGCCAGCCTTACCACGAACCGCCCACAAGAGTTAATGACCTACTCTGCATTATTAAGCATTCCTCACAGAGCTCTGAACACCTTTTGAATCTCAAGGGGAAAGAATTAAGCAGAACACTAGAGTTGTCGCCCTTGACGCACAGCTACCCTCACGTGTAGCGACACCAGACAACAACATTGAGCTGAACTGGATGTTTTGACCCCAACCAGCTCATACCCAGAGCTGTGTGTGTGCCATGGGATGAGCTGGAAAGACTGGAACATACTTTTGACTTTTATCCACATAATGGATGCGCCTCTGAGGATATAGCATGCATTGTGCTGACCAGCACTGCAGGTGTCTGTATCTCTCAGCCCTGACTGACTGCAGGATATATTTTGAAAAGGAGCATACAGTACAGTCTCGTCATTTACGCTCAGACCGTAATGAAACTTACGGCATTCTCATCACCATCATCGTCATCCACATAAAAAAAAAAGCTTAAATCTTTATAGCTTTTCATGCTCCGCTCTTTTACTGCTTCTCGACCAACCGTACCCGTAATGAGTCTGTGTGGAAGTGGTCGGTATGGACATATTTATGGGGACGGTTGTTGATTGGACGCGGATGGCCCTCCCGGGATGTGGGGGTAAAAGGGAAGAGGGGGGGGGGGGGGGGGGGGGGACTCTGTAACTGCTGCTGACGCCACCTAAAGACAATTATTGTTGACAGTAGGAGGACCTTGTCGTGGAGTGCCCGCGTGGTAGCTTAACCTAAACTTTATCAGAGTGGTGGTTTAACGTAAATGGTGGTTTAAAGTAAACTTTATCAGAGTGGTGGCTTCTAAAAGTAAACTTTATCAGAGTGGTGGCTTCTAAACTTGATCAGAGTGGTGGCTTAACCTTCACTTTCTCAGAGTGGTGGTTTAACGTAAACTTTATCAGAGTGGTGGCTTGACCTAAACAAGATCAAAGTGGTGGCTTAACCTAAACAAGATCAAAGTGGTGGCTTAACCTAAACATTATCAAAGTGATTGCTGAATTTAAACATTATCAAAGTGGTGGCTTAACTTAGATATTATCAAAGTGGTGGCTTAACTTAAACATTATCAAAGTGATGGCTTGACTTAAACATTATCAAAGTGGTGGTTGACTTAAATATAATCAAAGTGGTGGTTAATTTAAACATTATCAAAGTGGTCGCTTAACTTAAACATTATCAAAATGGTGGCTTAGTTCAAATATTATCAAAGTTTTCTTCCTACTTCTTGATTTTCATTTTTCTACTTTTTGTTACTTGTTTGTTCTCCGTTCTTTCTCTCTGTTTTTCGAACCTTTCTTTCCTCCTGTGGTATTCTGTTTCATGATTCCCTTGGCCGATGTGCAGACAAAGGCTACATGCAGGCAGTGCGCCGACCTTGCCTGACAGCGAAGGGCACAACATTGGCGTTCACAGTTACCTGAGAGGGCAGGTCAGCTAGCTGAACAATGTTCTAACCTGGACGTGGATAGCAACCTGCTGCAGCATATATACAACGCCAGCAGAGGGGAACAGGGGAAAAAATGAAGCCAGATGTTAATCCTCTTCTCTCTATATCTTTGGTAGAATGAAAGAGATGCACAGGTGAAATGGTAACTGTGACTCCTTGCGCCCAAAAGCATGCAGACAGTCCAGCAAAGTTGTAATTTCTTGTATTACATAGTAGTAGTAAGAATGGGAAGACAGTGCGGCGGAGACACTTTGGTGGCAGACGAGCTGTCAAAACAAACACATCATAGAACGTGGACAATCAAAGAACAAAATTTCGTGCTGGGAATTCTCTCTCTCTCTCTCTCTCTCTCTCTCTCTCTCTCTCTCTGAACTTCTAGAAAGAGATTAGTATTTTTCATCTGATCTAAGATTTTACGGAGGAAGGATTTTTAACGAAATTTCCGATGTGTTTTTAGGTGTATTTTAAAGGGTTGTGTGAATTATTGATTTGTTTTCTTTTGTTTGTTTTGTTTGTTTTATAATGACTTGTGAGTTGACTTCAACGTGGCAACAGCCCTAATATGGCCCTTTGCGTCGCCTTGGCTTAAGGCTGTGTCAGACCCATTGATATAGGCTGGCACACTGAGGCTACATCAAAATGTTGTTATGCTCTGCATAGTTATGCGGGGATTGTCTTCAGTCGTGACAAGCTCCTAGCATAACACCACCAGTCTCCAAAATTCCTCGAAGTCGGAGTGTGGCTGCCTACGTGGCAGGTTAATCAAAAACGGTCACACACGTAATGTTCTCATCCCTAGCTGATGCATTTCTACCATAGTGTTCAAGTGCTTCGGCTATTCGGATGATCCCTGGAGTCTTTAGCCAGGGCACGACAACAACAACGGTACGTAGCGGTCGGCAAGGCTGTAAGCAACATTACCTCCCCCCCCCCCCCCCAACCTCATAAACCAGATGGGTTGGTCTTGCTCCCGTGGTGAGACAACTACACGCCCTTCACTCCGTCCTTCTTCTGCAGTTGAGCGCCGTGTAAGTATCTCAGGATGAGTGCAAGAGTCACTTACACGGCCCGTTGCATAAGGAGGATGAGTGCAAGAGTTTGTCAGCACAACCTATGGTTAATCTGACCATAAATGGTTTCAGTTCAGGTCAGAGTGCAAGAGTTGCCCGCCTTGTTTGTCCTCATTTTTATGGCTGTCAGTTTGCTGTTTTCTTTATGACTTATTCTCCTGTCTTTTTGTTTGTTTGTTTGTTTGTTTTGTTTGCTTGTTTTTTGTTTTTTGTTTTTGTTTCTTTTTTTTTTTTGTTTGTTTTGTTGTTGTTGTTTTTTTTTTTTTTTTTTTTTTTTTTTGTCTTGAAGGTCTTAATTTCGCATATTTTCTCTTACTCTGTGTGTGTGTGTGTGTGTGTGTGTGTGTGTGTGTGTGTGTGCGGAGGAGGAAGGGGGAAGTAAAAATGCAAATTTTTGGCCAGAAACACAGATGAACACGACCTATTTGTGCTGCAGTGTGTGTGTGTGTGTGTGTGTGTGTGTGTTCGTGTGTGCGTGTGTAGGCGGAAAAGGAGGAGGATAAAGAGGAATGGGGAGGGAAGAAAAGCCATGCGTGCAAACTATCATATTGTTATAAACATGATAGAAAGTTGACGCAAATCGCAAGAATATCTGAAACGGCTGCATCAAATGGAACAAGACGTCACGTATCTGATACTTTTTTTTACACGTCACTTGTTACATCAAACTCGACGCTCCGTATTTGGGCTTTGGCCCCGACTCTCGGAAAGGGGATGTGACAGAAGAGCGTCTGCTGGAGGTAGATCCGGGTGTCTGGGAGCATGCAAACGTTTCCATCCCATAATTGAAATAAGAGTACACCAGCCATAGACAGTCCATCCATCCACCTCTTCTCTCTCATCAAGCTTTTTAAAAAAAAAAAAAATAAATAAATAAAACGCAAAAAGGCATAATTTAGAATGTTGAAATACGTCAGTAAAATACAAAGACGATATCTGAATCATTTGCAAAAGTTAGATGTTGTGAGGAAAAAAAGTATGTGTAATATGGATGTGTAATTGCACGTGGTAGCACATTGTCATTGAGCAGTTCCTTTAAACGAATTCAAAACTGATATCGTCCGCGATTTTGCAGGATGTGGCTAATTCCATCCCCCCCACCCCCCCTGCTGCACTCATGAGAGAAAAAGAGAGAAAGCGGTGGAGGGGGTGGGAGTATTAAACGAATAGGAAGCGAAGCTAGTTGAAAACGAAACAAAGAGAAGAGGAGGTAAGGCAGAGAGAAAGAAAAACGGGGTGAGGAGGAAGGTTATGGAAAACGTTCTAACATCCCTCTGAAATCTGCTATTGCTTTTAGTTTGTGTTTCTTTGCAAGCTTATGTATTCCGGTGTACTGTGTAGGAGTCTCATGTTGACGGGCATTTTATTCTTGATACAGAACAGACAAGAATCTTGTGAGAAAGCAGACAAAGCTATTATTTACCATGCGAAAAGTTTGTCGAGGATTAGTATATCTGTATCTCTTTGCTTTCTTCTTCGTTTTTTTTTTTTTTTTTTTTTCTGTCTTTCTTTTCTTGTCCTCGTTTGCCACCTCGTCATTATTTTTTCTTTCTCTTTCTTTTGTTTGTCCTGTCTTTGCTGTCTCTCCTCCATCGTCTTCTTTTTTTTTTTTTTTTTTTTTTTCAAATAAATTTCAAATGTTGGGTTGCTGGCTTTCATTCTCTCCTGGCTTTCTTTGTCTGTCTCTTCCATTCTGCAGCTTCGTTGAAGAAAGATAATCCCTGTGATAACGAGGAGTTTGATGTGATGACAAATGTCATCTTCTTTTGTTTCGCTTTATCTATGGGGGGCACAACCTAGGCTTCCGATGCTCGTTATACAGACTGTGCTGACTGTTTTGTTTGAAAGCGAGGGTTTGGGGATGGCGACGGGAGGATGGGGCAGGGTCCGGGGGTAGAAAGCGACGAGAGGGGAGTGGGGGGGGTGGGGGTGGGGGTGGGGGGAGGGGGCGATCAAGATGATGCTGGTTTTGCTGTATTGGTGGGATTGGTTTACATCAGTTGCTGGGCTGGATACATACATGGATAGGTTGAAATGCGTTGGCGTATGTTGCATGGTAATTTTTTTCATGGAGTGGATTGTTCTGTTCGTTTTAAACCAGTCCTTTTCATTTAGTCGAGTGTTTATTTAATTTCTGTTCTTTTCTTCCTTCCGTCCTTTCTGTCTTTGTTAATTTGTTTCTTTCTACGTTTATTTCTTTTTTTTTCTTTATTTCATTGTCATTTACTTCTATTTTCTTTCTTCGTTTAACTTCTTTTTTTTCCGTCTCTCCTTCCTTTCTTCGTCCCTTTTTCTTTTTTTTTTTCCTTTCTTCATTCCTTCCTTTACATCCCTCTTTATCCCTTCTTCCCTTCTTCCCTTCTCCTCTCTCTCTTTCCTGCTTCTTCTTCCTCTCTTCCTTCTTTCTTCTTCCTTCTTTTCTTTCTTCTTTCTTTCTTTCTTTCTTTCTTTTCTTTCTTTCTTGTCCTTTTGTTTTTCTTTTCCCCACACAGTGCGCATTGAAATATTATCCCAGTGTTTATGAGGAATTTGGAGGAGTTTGAAGAATGTAATCTTCTTTTGTTGTTTCCTTTTAGGGCAAAAAAATGAGTTTCCTGCCGCGTGTCCGTAGCGATCCGTATGTCTCTCAGTGTAGAAAACTTGAAGAACAAGGGAGAGGGGAGGGGTTGTTATATAGGTGTGTTTGATCTGCTGATCTGCTGTAAATCAATAAGAAGAGCATGATCAGTCCCTGTCCCTCCCTCCCTGCCTCTTGCCCACGGGCGCATTTCATTTCATTCACAAACTTCTTCCCTGTGTGCGCTTTCCCTCTTTCCTTAGTGTCATTTACATGGCCTGTACAGCCATAGCACTCACACACGCAACAAAGATAACGGGGACGCAGAATGTATCGTCTGTATGAAGAACAAGGGATAGAGGGTTTGTTATATAGTGTGAGGATCTGTGCTGCAAGTATAAGTGGAGGCATTGTCATAATTCAGGGATCGTACGCACTCCCTACTTGACTTCTCTCATGAGTTCTTAATTTGTCATTTACATTCGGGTAGTAGTTACCTACATGCCCAATAAATACCATTCACATTTAAGCCCAATAAATACCATTTTTAAGATGTTTTATTTTATTTATTTTTTTTTTTTTAGCATCATGTTGCTCATCAAATTTGTGGTGTAGCGTTTCAGAAACACGGCTGTGATGAAAATGTCATTTTTTTTTAAGAAATTTGGAACAGGAACAGAGTTACGGCAAACTTGGAATGGACAAAAGAATCAAAATAACGGTGGGAAGTTAACGATATCTTCTATAAAT
>JADBJO010010869.1:42500-45000 GCA_016801955.1 Conus betulinus
TCATGCGGCGGCCAAAAAAACAAAAGGCACTCGGGCTAGGACGTGGAAAATCATGGAAGGGACAGGCAGAAGACAGTATACAGCTTGTGTGCCAGTTAGCGGAGCTCAAAGAAACGAAGGAATGGGAAAGTATCCAGACCACTCGAAACACTTCTACCAAATTGCCATCGCTCCAGAACTTGAAAGCCATTGTCGAGAATGGCCAGAAGGCAAAACTAACTCAGAAATTCCGATGCAGGCAGAAGGTACAAAAGATTATCTTGTGATATACACTGACAGTTCTATCACCAAAGGTAAGTCAGGCTGGGGATACACAGTGAAGCAAAATGGCCGAACTATCCCGAAAGACAATGGCGCGCACAGTTTAACAACTTCATGTTTAACAATGAAGATAGGAGCAGTGACACAAGCACTCCACTGGCTTTCAGCCACAGGACAGTTTAAAACTCAACAAGCCATGATACTAACTGACTCCATGAACCTACTTCAGAAAGTGAAGAGTGAATGGAAAGCCCTGCTTGGAATGAACTGATGCGCAGCCTTCCGTTGGAGACTCATAAGGATGCACTGCCATGCACATGCTGGAGTTAAAGGAAACGAGAGAACAGACACACTAGCTGGCAAGGCAACGATAAGAACTGGATTACAGCTTGGCCGACCTGATGTGATAAGAAATCTGAAGAATCACTTACACAGACAAGAGCAAAGCCTCTACACCATAGACCATCTTTCAGATATGAAGATCAAGAGAGGAAGTGACCGCACATCCAGACTTAAGGGAAGAACAAGAAACATCACCAACCAGACAAACATTGGAATAAGCTCAAGGCCAACACTGCGAAAACTCCTAGAGACTGGCTCAAACTCATACTGGGCCTTTTCAATAACAGACACAAATGATCAAACACCAGTCAACTGAGATAAGACTTTGAATCTCTCAGCCCCCCCCCCCCCCCCCCCCCCCCCCCAGCGTATACTGTAGACGTGAGAGAGTGAGTGTGTGTGTGTGTGGGGGGGGGGGGGGGGGGGGGGGGTTGTTGTTCTTATGTTGTGTGTGCGTGTGTTTGGGTGCGCGCATGCACTTGCACGTGTATGTTGTATTTTATGTTCTTGTTCTTGTCCTTGATCCTAAGTCATCTTCTGAACATTAATTTCCCACAAACAATAAAAGGTGCACGCAGTCACCACACACACACACACACACACACACACACACACACACACACATATCACTCTCTCTCTCTCTCTCTCTCTCTCTCTCTCTCTCTCTCTCTCTCTCTCTCTCTCTCTCTCTCTCTGTCTCACTGTCTCTCTCTCTTTCCGGTCCTACTCTCTTTCTCCATCCATTCCTCCCTCCCTCTCTCGCTGAGCTATGAGTGTATAAGTGAGCGTGCTGCACCTGTTTAGTGTGTGTGTGTGTGTGTGTATGTGTGTGTGTGCGTGCGTGCGTGCGTGTGTGTGTGTGTGTGTGTGTGTGTGTGTGTGTGTGTGTGTGTGTGTGTGTGAGTGTGTGTGTGCGTGTGTGCGTGGTAAGTGTGTGTGTGTGTGTGTAAGTGTGTGTGTGTGTGTGTGTGTGTGTGTGTGTGTGTGTGTGTGTGTGTGTGTGTGTTTGTGTGTGCGCGCGCGCGCGCGCGCGCATGTGTGTAAATACGAGTGAGTGTGTGAGTGTGTGTGTGTGTGTGTGTGTGTGTGTGTGTGTGTGTGTGTGTGTGTGTGTGTGTGTGCCCTCATCAAGTGGAGAGGGTCATACAATTCCAATTCAGTCCATAAAGCCGCTGGACGATAACATGTGGGCCGTTGGTTTCTTTCCAGGGCCGTCACCTGTCTGCCCTCATGCTCCTCGTCCTCCCTCCCCCCTCCCCTCGTCTCCCCCCCCCCCCTCCCCCCCCACCGCCGATGGAACTAATGTTGCCAGACAAATAGCATAGTGATGAAAAAAAAAAAAAAAAACAGGTTAGGTATCAATTTCAACCAAATCATCTTCCTCACCAATGACATCTTCCTCACCAACGACATGCTCAAAACATTGTCTTTGATTTCAAACAACTTCTAGATACTTTCCTTTGAAGTGATTTCACAGTGCTATTAAATGCTCATGTAGGAACAACATTCCAGCACAAATCCCCTTGTCCAATGAAGTGAAATAGCCTCTAACATAATTAGATATTAGAATCAATATGTCTCCCCCCCCCCCCCCCCCCCCCCCCCGAGACTCATCTCCTTGGGTACTCTATATACACCGACCCGAATTTGAAGAACGTGATGTCGATAACCACACCGAGGAATCCCCCCTTCTCCCCAGCACCGTTCTTAATTGAATGAACTACTACTACTGTTAGTTTACAGAGCTGGACCATATCAACATCTCTAGTTTGTTTCATTATTGAGGTCGACGAGCCCACAAATCCAATAAACAAATCGCTGTGTTGCGAAGATCTTCTGACCGTTGGATTGAGTAGGCGGTTATCATTATTTTAAACACACACACACACACACACAC
>JADBJO010010869.1:65000-69061 GCA_016801955.1 Conus betulinus
CCCCATCCACCCCCACCCCCACTCACGCTTCCCCGTCTGAGTCCATTATTCTCTTTAACACTAACTTTAATTCATTCAAATTTCAAACAAACTGTCCCCTGATGCCATCCCAATACACACAATGTGTGACAGGGTCTTAAAGCAGTTACAAAGAAGAAGAACAGAAACAAGAAAAAACAAGAAAGAACAAGAAGAAAAGGCAGAGGCCCCAGAACAAGCGCGTTCTTCGTTTTGTTCAGAATCACCTTTTCCATTGTCCCCCAGTCCCAGCAGGACTGCACTCAGACACGCCGAACCCAAATTAGACTGCACTCAGACACACCGAACCCAAATTAGACCTGCACTCAGACACACCGAACCCAAATCAGCTGCACTCAGACACACCGAAATTCAAATCAAGCTGCACTCAGACACACCGAACCCAAATCAAGCTTGCACTTAGACACACCGAACCCAAATCAGACAGCTCTCAGACACACCGAACCCAAGTCGGGCTGCACTCAGACACGCCGAACCCAAATCCCCTCAGTGTGATACTTTGATCATCTTTGATTGACTTTGACCCGATATGACATTGGACTGAATTGGATTGGACTGTCTGGATTGGATTGTTGAATTGGATTGAACCAGACAGGACTGGACTGGACCCGTATTGTTTAAAGTCCTTGGTCTTCGTTGATTTCGACAAGTTTGGATTGGAAGGGATCGGACTGGGGTGGATTGGTTTATATTGGGTTGGATTGAACTAGACCAGGTCTGGACTGGACTGGATTGGATTGGACTGGATTGGATTGGAAATGATTGGATTGCATCGTATGATGCCCCTGCTCATCGTTGACTTCGATAATATTGTACTGCATTGTACTGAACTGTACTGTACTGTACTGTAATGTACTGTATTGTATTGTATGTATTGTACTGTATTGTTATAGAATGTTATTGCATTGTTGTTGTAATTATAATTTATTGTATTGCATTTGCATTGTATTGTATGTGTATTGCATGTATTGTATTGTATGGTTTGTATTGTGTTGT
The DNA here is from genome assembly GCA_016801955.1 of Conus betulinus. Taxonomy (NCBI): domain Eukaryota; kingdom Metazoa; phylum Mollusca; class Gastropoda; order Neogastropoda; family Conidae; genus Conus; species Conus betulinus. Next base: position 66,036 of record JADBJO010010869.1, read on the forward strand.
TCACTGCATTGTTTTGTTGTTTGTTTGTTTGGGGGGGGGGGGGGGGTTGTTTTTGTTTTTTGTTGGGTTTTTTTTTTTTTTTTTTTTTTTTTGTATTTCAAAAGTTCGTTATTATAACGATTCTCTCTCTAATTCTTCCAGACTCGCTCTGTGTGTCCGACCCCATGGGGTAATGCTGAAAACTTTTTTTTTTATTTGAAATATATATCCCCTGTCCGCAGGAGATTTTGCACTTTTTGCGGCTTCTTTTCTCTCTCTCTGTCTCTCTCCTCTCTCCGCTCTCTCTCTCTCTCTCTCCTCTCTCGCTCTCTCTCTCCTCTCTATCTCTCTCCTTTTATTCGCCTGTCTGTTTCTGGAGTCTGAATTCACACTTGCGTGTCTTGTCTTGTTCAAATTTAGTCATGCCAGCGCGTTTCTAGTGTTTGCTTGTTTGTGGTGTTTCTGGCTGTTGTTGTTCTGTTTTGATATATTGCTGCTGCTAGGTCCGATTCCGACAAAAAAAATAATGAAAATTGCTGAACTCCGTGAGCACGGCTTTGTTTCATGTGCCGAAAGGGGGTTTGTTGTTTAGCCATCATGCAATGAATTGGTGTAGATACGTATTATAGGTGTATGTCATGCTGTTCGTTTCTTTGTCTGCTTGCGTGTTCTGGTTTGTTGCTGCTGTTGTTGTTGTCGTCGTCGTCGTTATTGTCGTTGTTGTTGTTAATGTTGCTGGTGTGTGTGAATAGATATATGTGTGTGTGTGTGTGTGTGTGTGTGTGTGTGTGTGTGTGGTGTGTGTGTGTGTGTGTGTTAGTGAGAGAGAGAGAGACACAGAGAGAAAGAGTTGTTTTGTTGTTTAGCTATTACATCATGAATAGTGTAGATACCTAATCATGCGTGTACGTGTGAGTCGTGTTGTTCGCTTGTTTATTTGGTTTGTGTATCGTTGGTTTTGTAGGAGGTTTTAAGTTTCGCTATCGTATTTTGAATTGTAGACACGAACAACAATGTGTGTACGTTTATTTGTACGTCGTGTTCGTTTTCGTGAGGAGTTTTTACAATTTAGCCATCGTATTAGAAACTGGTGCAGATACCATTATTATGCTTTTTTTTAAGAAACGAAAAGATTTACAGTTTAGCTACTTCATTAATAACTGGCGGAGATACGAGATCAGTGGCGTACGTGTATGCTGAGTTGTTTATTTGTTTTTTTGGTTTTGTGTTGTTTTGTGTGATGATTTTCTTTCTCGCTTGATAACAGCCTGGGAATTGGTTCTGGGGTCGGTCGCCTGGGATAGATCAATACTGAAATTGAACTCGTATAGATTATATCGTTGGTTTGGAGGAAGGGCGCGGGGCTATGTGGAAAGGGGTTGGTGGTGGCAAAACCATCTGCATCCAGAATTACATTTCACACACATTCACAAGTTAATGCGGGGATGAATTCGAAAAGATCAAAGCGTGTTCAAATATCACCTTAAGTCATGCTGAACTTTTCATCTAACTTAAAAATAATATTAATGCAAACAGAAAGTTGCACGCATTCATACCAAATAATGAAAACGTGATTTTTCTAACATGTGGGTCATGTTGTTTGAACGCAGCCGACTGCGAAGACCTCACTGGGGCTGACAAAAATCAAGGTACTGACTGTCGTCCAGTGACTAGCAGTGATAGAGCATAGGGTGTGCCAGGATAGATACTGAACGATGATTGTTGCTGTTTTCTGACAGGTCATCACAGGCCAGTTTGTGTGTTAGAGAAGGGACAGTGCATGGTAAATAAACCTGTTCCAGAAACAATCAGAAGATTATATATATCTTTCCATCGCAGATATAGTTACCTTTTTCTCAATTTATGGGTCAAGATCATGACGCAATTTATGCATGCGTCACTTAGTAAAGAAGCGTCACATTAAACCCAAGATAAATAGCCTAAATCTGAATCGAGCGATCATCATAATAAAGAGTAAAGTCGAACTGTACGTAAACAGAATCTGCATTAACAAGTGCCCCTTTTTCATACCCATGTTTTGGATTTTCTCTTCCTGACTGAACCGTTAAAGTGACCGGTAGATCAAATGTCTCTAGACGTGCTCACCAGAAATGTCTGTCCTATGAAAATGGCGGGGGACCACTTAGCTGATGGTCTAACAAATATTTACTTCCCTTGCAGACACGTACCGTTTTTGATCGTCGGTATACTGGGTCATACTGTCCATCACACACACACACACACACACACAACACACCACACACACACACACACACACCACACACACACACACACACACCACACACACACGACCGAAAAAGTACTTTTTTTGTTCACATTTCTCTCTCCTGATCTGATTTTGCGGCCGTCAAATGCGCTCCAGATTTTTAGAGAGATGATGACTGGGGGTGAGAGAGTATGACTTGGGGTGAGGGTCTGTGTGGTTTTTTTTGGTGAGCAGGTAGCGAGAGGGTGGAAAAATGTGTGTGCGGGGCAAGGGGAGGAGGGGGTGGAGAGAAAAAGTGTTGTGGTGGGTAGGTAGCGGCAGGGGTGGACTCTGGCGCAAAGGGGGGATGGGTGGGGGGGGAAAAAAGATTGGTGTGGTGTTGTCTGCAAGAAGAATGAGCGATATGTATACATGCTTGCTTGAATATGAATGTGGGGGTTTTACAGAGGAGAGGAAATTGAATGAAGGGGAAAGGAGAGAGGGTGACAGTAAAGGAGCAGGAAAACGTGCGAGTGTGTGATTGCTGGTGACACTTAGACAACCTTGCCTTTTCAATTTTAGAAAATGTCCTGTATTACTTTTTTTTAAATGTCAGGTCCTCCAGCACGTTTGTTAGTTTACGCCGAACTATATTATATGTGTGCAGTGTGCTGTGTGCGTGATTGCCCTGGGCTGGCGATGGTTGCAAAGTCTCATGTAGCCAAGCGCTGGGGCAGACCAGACTGCTGTAACCCTGTCGGCGCCGCATGATCGCATGCCGCGCCTGGTGGCTGGCTGCGCTCGTGATGCATGGTTGCGGCCTCAGCCCCGATGCCGCTGT
>JADBJO010010870.1:0-5000 GCA_016801955.1 Conus betulinus
TGCTCTTAATTCTATGAATGCTTTATTTCCCTTATGTTGATTAAATTGTATCCATTTGTTTGAATGAAGTCATCAGAGCAGAATGAAAGTGTCAGTACACCACACATCAGTACATAAACAAACCCAGACATTTTGTATCATTCTCCTACACACTAAAACTATCAAACAACTGTCCATCGGTAATGTACACACAGATTTTGCATGGTGAACGTGAGTCAAGAAAGAAAGGAAAAGGAAAAAGAAGAAGAAGAAGAAGAAGAAGAAGAATAGACCGCCTAAAATGAAAAAAAGGAAAAAAAAGAAAAAAAAGAACAAGAAAAACGGAAAGAAAAAGAAAAGAAGCAAAGGCGGGGGGTGGTGGTGGGAAAAAAAAAAAAAAAAAAAAAAAAAAAAAAAACTTACATTCCCACTTATTTTCATTTATTAATGGAAAAAATGTAATTTTCGGAAATCTGAAAAACTATTTTGTGTTTATCTATTTAGTCAGTTAGTTGGTTATTTGGTATGTTATTGTTACATTAGTTTAGCATTTTTTGTGTTTTACATGTATTGTCCATCCACACAAATACTTTGTGTACATGATCATGTATGCAGTCACATGCTTACACCTTACATGGCATGAGTCAATCAGTGCACCATACAGTAGGTCACACAGAAACCCTGGCTTTTTTGTATCAGCCCCTAACATGTGAAGTATATTCCTGTTGTACATGTACATAGAGAACACATACATTGTTATAGGAGAGCCAGCGAACAAGACACGGAGACAAGGAGTATAACATTCAACAAACGGAATGAATGAGTCAACGCACCACACTTTAATTTCAACAGAAACCCAGACTCTTTTATACCACACAAATAACACTAAACGTTGGCCACAAATGTCCATTGTAGAAACTCAAACAAATAGATATGTAAGAGAGAGAGAGAGAGAGAGAGAGAGAGAGAGAGAGAGAGAGAGAGAGAGAGAGAGAGAGAGGAGAGAGAGAGAACAGTGACCTCCCTCTATTGTTCAAGGGTAATGTTACCGTCCAAATGGAAAAAAATAAGGAGCTCCCAAGGCAGCCTCTAAGTGCAACTAGGAAGACAACATCGAAAGCCTTTAAAAATGTTACCAGAATTCCATTTTAATATGCACGCATCCACAATGTGTGTGTGTGTGTGTGTGTGTGTGTGTGTGTGTGTGTGTGTGTGTGTGTGTGTGTGTGTGCGCGCGTAAAAACAAAAAGAGCGTGAGTAGGTGAAGGTGAGGGAGGTAGTGATCATTCTTAGCACCGGCCTGTCAAATGACCGATTCAAGAACTGATTGTCTGGAGAGTGGCACCAGTGGCAGAGGACTGACTGCTGCAGGGTGAAGGTTACCTCTTGTTGCTATGCAGTTCGGGCCAGCAGACTCATTTGTCTTCCTGAGGCAAAATTATGGAATCGAACTTTCCCTTCCTCCCCCTTCTTCCTTCACATAGAAAACAGCTGTGAATTATCGGTTCCCTCCATTCCTCCCTCCCTTCCCCCTCTCTCTCTATCCTCTCTCTCTCTCTCTCTCTCTCTCTCTCTCTCTCTCTCTCTCTCTCTCTCTGTCTCTCTGTCAGTTCTTTCCTATGTCTGGGTCTGGCTGTGTCAGTCTGTCTGTCTGTCTACAGGCTGACTGGCTTTCTGTCTGTCTGTCTCTCTATCTATCTGTCTGTCTCCCCCCCCACCCCCCCCCCCCACACACACACACACACACACACACACACACACACACACACACACACACACACACACACGGATGCACTCACGCATGCGCAGGTGCATATGAACACAGAGCAGCACAGAGTATCAGGGAGTCACTAATCTGTTCTTTTGAAGACAACCCACCTATTCGCCTAGGATCAATACCTGCCCAGTGATCGTCTTCCACCAAATGAAGTATCCTGTCATTCTACTACACAGCCGTGAGGTAAAGAGAAACTTGCGGCTGGCAGTTAGTTAGAGGGCGAGACGAGAAGGGCGGCTGGTCACTCAAAGCTGTGTGAAAGCAGCAGAGCAAGCGGTGTCTTTGGTATTGATTGTAGCTCCCTACAACTTGATAGGCCAGACTAGCATAGGACAAAGATCGTTGGGTAAAGGGATTTGGCCTTCAGGCACGCCCATTTTGCTGCTTCCTTATTTGAATCAATTGTAAACATTTGTTAAAGACAAAACGGGGAAAAAAAGAAGACAGAGTGAATGATTAGAATGGGGGTTCTCATGTCTCCATACCATTTTTGTGTTTCTTTCTTTTTTTTTTTTTTGGGGGGGGGGGGGGGAGGTGGTGGTGGTGGTGGTGGAGTGGGAGTAGAGAAGATGAGGTGTGGTGAGGATGTGGAGATGTTGCTTCAGAAACTAAATTTTGCAGTTGTTTTGGCCTATCTGATGAGACGAAGCTTGAAGTTGAATACGTGTATGATATCACGTGTTCGCTGATTCTGTGTAGTTTGAAAGACCAAAAGCCAAAAAGACATGGAAACGCTTGCAAAACAATATCTAATATATGCTCGTTATTTTAGTCATGTATGTGATGTCTCATGCCTACAAGTCAAACGCTGCCATCTGTATGTAAAACCAACAATCAGGTACCTATCCATGAAAAATATGCACGCAAATACTGTTGCATTGTTTTGAGAGAATTTTGTCATTCTGCCATCATAACACACACACACACACACACACACACACACACACACACACACACACACACACACACACACACACACACAAACACGCACACACACACACACACACACGCACACACACACACACACACACACATGCACACAGGCACTCATGCACGCAAACACACGCGCACACAGACATATATGTATCTATCTATCTACACACACACTCACACACACACACACACACACACACACACACACACACACACACACACACACACACACACACACACACAGTGACTGACTGAAACCGATTTATTGTCAGATTAACTCAAGGTTGTACTGACAAACACACACACACACACACACACACACACACACACACACACACACACACACACACACATACACACACACACACACCACACACACAACACACCACACACACACACACACACACATGCACACAGGCACTCATGCACGCAAACACACACACACACACAACACACACACACACACACACACACACACACATGTATCTGTCTACACACACACACACACACACACACACCACACACACACACACACACACAGAGAGAGAGAGAGAGAGAGAGAGAGAGAGAGAGAGAGAGAGGAGAGAGAGAGAGAGAGAGAGAGAGAGAACCACACACTTAATACAGAGTAAGGTTCACTCAACACCTAGCTACTTCCTATTCATGCTCACTGGGTGTTTCATGTGCTCACCAGTAAGACTGAAAAACACAGACTCAGGATTAACCCACTTAACCCTTTCGTAACCGGGAGTACTGAGATTAACGCGTTCCACTGCCAACTGTTCACAGCTCTCTCCTTCAATGACCTGTTACCTCATCAGCTGGCATAATCCTCTCTCCCCTGTATGAACACTAAAAGAAACCCCCCCCCCCCCCCCCCCCCCCCCCCCCCCCGTGAGTTAATGGGCTTCTCTACAACATTTTCCAGAACCTGTTAGTGTTACAGTCGTGTTACCTGAACTGGCGAAGACCCGTATTACTGCATGGTACTACAGACACAAAAAGGTTTACAGAGATTTTTTTTTCTGTGAAAGGCGATGGTTCATCAGGGCAATGTCCGCTGGGTGATGTCTGCTGGGACAATGGTCGATAGGGCGATGTCCGTTGGGGGATGACGACCATTGAGGTCATGTCCCCTGGGGCGATGCTCGATGGGGCGATTGTCCACTGGGTCGTTAGCTCCCTTTGATCTATGTCTGTTAGAGCTCTCTCTCTCTCTCTCTCTCTCTCTCTCTCTCTCTCTCTCTCTCTCTCCTCTTATGGGGGGGGATGGTGGGGTGGGGGTGAATACAATATATTATTATAGCTTCCTTTTTGCTTGCCTTCTTAAATTAGAAAATGAAGGTAATGGGATGATGAATGAGTTTATGGTGTGACAGACACAGGTCTGGTAAGTGTGATGAGGGGCTAGAGGTGGGGGTTGTAGAGGTAAGGGAAGTTAACCGACTTTGAGTGTTTATACTAGGGTAGGAAGTTAGTCACTTGGCTGTGGTATTGTGCGCATGTTCGCGTTGACGTCACGTGATATTTTCGAAATTCCAACTTATCTGATACTTTTTTGCTATAATCTATCTATCTATCTATCTATCTATCTATCTATCTATCTATCTATCTATCTATCTATCTATCTATCTATCTGTCTATCTATCTATCTATCTATCTACCTATGTATGTATGTATGTATGTATCTGTCTATCTATCTATCTATCTACCTATCTATCTATCTATCTATCTATCTGTCTATCTGTCTATCTATCTATCTATCTATCTATCTATCTATCTATCCATTTATTGTTTTGGTGCGATTATAGAACAAGATCTATACAGTGGTTTACATTTGTACGTAACTCCACCGCTTTTGTGGCTTTTTAGGCCCGAGGTACCAACATCTCTGTTTTGTCTGTCTGTCTGTCTATCTATCTTTCTTTCTTTCATTCATTCTCCCTCTCTCCCTCATTCACTGAACCCAACTTAAACTTTATAAAGCGATATGCATGATTTTGCTATATGCACAATGGTGGACATCCCAAACTAGCATCACGTTTGTTCCACAGTGGAATGAGGAAAAGTCACACGTTTGCACGTGAGGTCAGATTCCTAAAGGTTAGCTTTTCTCTGATAAATCACACGGCAGTTCGACATCACGACATAAAGACGATGGCAGGAATCAGGTCAGTGAAGTGGAAATAGAGGCGTATTGTTTTCTTGTCATCCCACTGGAAGATGAACGATAGAAAAGCTGAGTCAAACTCTCGTGCATGCAGCAGTCTTGGAGATATGACCAGCGCCAAATGATGGCCTAGGTGGTTTT
>JADBJO010010870.1:17500-20000 GCA_016801955.1 Conus betulinus
CGCATTGCCGCCTTATTGCCAGTCCCAGTTCACACACGCCGCCGTTTTTGTTTTTGTGTTTTCAAATCCATGCTAATTCACTGCGTTAATAAAGTTGACATTCTTACTTTACACACATGTTTTTCTCTCACATCGTACAATTTGCTCAGTGTAGCGTTTGGTCAATCGATGGGAATTTGCATTTCTTAGAAGAAAAAAATTAAAGACTTCTCTGAGCAATTTTCAGCTTTTGTCATCACTGATGTTGTTGAAAATGCTCACGTCATTAACGGTCAGATCTAATCCTAAGACTGTTCACACGTTTTGACCTTCATTGTATCTGTTAAAGTATTAGCAAACGTGGGTTCAAACTTCTTTTTCTTCTTATATTTAGTACTCTTTACTTGTTGATTTTTTTTTTTATTAATCATAATCGACAAATTAATCTATTTGTTTTGCGACTTGTTTCTTTACGGTTCTTTGTTTTCATTTTGCTTTTTTTTTTTTTGCCTTCGTTAGCTGCTTTCAGATTTAGGTTTTGGTTGTGAAGACCTGCAGAAAATCATTGGTAATATAGTTCCAATTAAGGCCAAGTGCCGAGTGAGACAATCAACCGGTTTCAACATTTGCTGGGACGATGGGAACAGGTCAAGATCTTCCGCCTGAGGACTGGGCACACAATCGTCTGCTCCACCATATGCACACAGAATTAGGCATCGGACAGAGTGGAGAGTGCCCTTGTGCTGCTGAGGACCCATGACAACCGACCACATCCTTTCCAGACTGTATGACGCATGCAGCATCCAGGAGGAAGTACTGGCCAACGCCGACAGCAGTGAAGCCAAGTTGTACGGCACCCTGGAGGAGCTGCGGTGGACGGCAGCCTTCATCGAGGACGACCGGCTGCTCATCTAACGGGATGGCGAACGAGGAAGAAGAAGAACTGATGTCTATTCTGGACAGACAATCTTAATGGGTCTGTGTACAGGATGGATTTACGTGATCCGCATACACTGTTGATGAAAGACTCAATGTTGTTTTCTTCAACAGCCTCATTTCTAAGTTTCTGATTTTCAACCTTATTCTAACTCCTCCCTTCATACTCAATCTCAATCACACCTGCTGCTTCTCCTTCTCTCTTCTGTACCTCCCCTGCAATTTAAAAAAAAAAATGAGTACATATGTGTTAGGTTTGAGAGGCTGAAAAAGGTTAAGGTCATTAATACTTTTATGAAAAATAACTTAGTCTTTGCTTAGCGTAGCTTCCCCTACTGAATAGAGAGAAGCAAAGGCATAAATGAGGAAGACAGCTGTTTCTTTCATTAACAGGCCGCCAAGACAGTTAAAGAGAGAGAGAGAGAGAGAGGAGAGAGAGAGAGAGAGAGGAAGAGAGAGGAGAGAGAGAGAGAGAGAGAGAGAGAGAGAGAGGAGAGAGAGAGAGAACCACATTAACAATGCATGTATCCGTAAAAATGTGCAAAGAAAAAAAAGACAAAGTAAGAAACAAACTTTTCTTAGCTGTCACCACAACTTCCCCACACATCTTTCCCCACATCACCACACTTCCCCTCTCTCGACCCATTCAGTTTCTTCATTCTTCTCTCTTTGTCGATTGAAAGTTTTCTCTTTCTTTCACACACACACACACACCCACACACACACACACACACACACACACACACACACACACACACACGCACACACACACACACGCACACGCACGCACGCACCACACACACACAAACACACACATTCAGAACACACACAACCACAAACACACACACACACCGCACGCACGCACGCACACACGCACGCACACACACCCGCACACACCGCACGGCACACGCACGACCACACACACACACACACACACACACCACACACACACACACACAACACACACACACAAACACACACACACCTCTTTCTCTTTCTTTGAAGATACATGCACTCTGTGCTGACACCACACACACACACACGCACACCACCCACACACACACACACACGCACACTTACACACACACACACACACACACACACACAACACACACACAAACCACACACACACACACACAACACACATGTTGAACATTAAACGCGCGCGGCGTGTGTGGTATGTATGTTTGTGTGTGTGCAAGTGCGTGCGTGCGTGCGTGCGTGCGCGCGCGGTGTGTGGGGTGTGTGTGTGTTGTGTGTATGTGTGTGTGTGTGTGTGGGGTGTGTGTGTGTGTGTGTGTGTGTGTGTGGTGCGTGCGTGCGTGAGCGCGTGCGTGCGTGCGCGCGCGTCCTTTGTGTGTGTGTGTGTGTGGTGCGCGTGCACAAAAGACAAAGAAAGGGCACGAGTAGGTGAAAGGAGGTCGGTAGTGATCATTCTATGCACCTGCCTATTAAATGACAAGATTCAGAAACTGATAGGCCTAAGAACGATGCAAATGACAGAGGGGATTTATTGCTGCAGGTTAATGTTACGTCTTGCTGTTATGCAGCTCAGACCAGCAGAATCGTCTGTCTCTGGAAGCAA
>JADBJO010010870.1:37500-45000 GCA_016801955.1 Conus betulinus
GTTGCGTTTAAATCACGAGTGTAGAGTAAAAAACAAAACGTTGCCACACAAGGCTCTGTTCACGGACACATACAAAGTCAGTTTGCAATTTCCCTATCTATCCTTACATTGACTATCTCATAACACTGTGCGGTATTCTTGTAGTGTTTTTTTCTTTCAGAATCTTGTTATGGTTACGGAAAAAGAAAAAAATTCTAAGATTCATCACATCCCCCCCAAGATTCTTAGTATGCCCAGATTCGACCACCCAGCATGTTTCAGTGCCTTCTGGACAAAATCGTTTATTTTGTGTGTGTGTGTGTGTGTGTGTGTGTGTGTGTGTGTGTGTGTGTGTGTGGAGGGGAGGGGGCGTGCATGCGCGCGCGCGCGTGTGTGTGTGTGTGTGTGTGTGTGTGTGTGTGTGTGTGTGCATGCGTGCATATCTGCCGCGCGCGCGCGCGTGTGTGTGTGTGTGTATGTGTGTGTGTGTGTGTGTGTGTGTGTGTGTGTGTGTGTGTGTGTGTGTGTGTGTGCGTGCGTGCGTGCGTGTGTGTGTGTGTGTGTGTGTGTGTGTGTGTGTGTGTGTGTGTGTGTGTGAACGCGCGCGCGCGCGCGCGCGCGCGCGCGAAGAGAGAGAGAGAGAGAGAGAGAGAGAGAGAGAGAGAGAGAGAGAGTCTGTCTATATATCTATGTCTGTGTGTGTGTCTATGTGTGTGACATTTTAACGAACTCTTATTGGAAGATCAAATGACAATTTTTTTTAATGTGTTTTTCCATTCAGGTTTGCTACTGTACTTATATTTGTTTCTTAATCTTTTTTTTTTTTTTGAGTTTCCGATTTTCACTGTCTGCTTCCATAGCTTTGAATATTTCATATATATTAGAAACCGATCAACGAATATCATTAAGTACCTGTTCAGCAAAGGAAATGGAAAATCTCTCTGAGTGGCAATAGTAAGAGAGGCTTCAAAACAAGTTTCTTTACAGGCGGTTCGGCAGTCTTGCCGTAACCTTAGTCCGTCTGTTGGATCCACTCTTCGGTCTGTGTCTGCAAGGATCCACGCAGGAGAACATGATCAAAAGTGTTCTTAGTTCACATATAATGTTTTCACTAAGTTTGATGGAAACCGGTTCGATGGTATTTGTAATAATGATAATAGTAATGAGAACAATTTATATGGCGCCAATCGTAAGAATGTAGGCTAAAGGCCGCTTTACAAGTTTTAACAAAATCAGTATCTTAAATATGCGTTTGGACTCTCTCTCTCTCTCTCTCTCTCTCTCTCTCTCTCACACACACACACACACACACACACACACACACACACACACACACACACACACACACACACACTATATGTGTATCGTTACTGACAGATTGATAGTCCAACGAATGTGGACGACGGCACAGTCATCTTGGCAGAGATGAGAAACTGGTAGCAGCTCGAACAAGGTTGTGGGATGGTTTTGAAGGGAGTCAAACAGTGTTCTTTCTAAGTTCTTGTGCTACGTTAGAGACGTCAAGGTCGTGGGTCAGACAGACAGACTTGCTTCTTTCTTGTGCATTTATCAACTGCTTCCTTCATGATAACAAACAGCATAACCAGCTCCCGTCTCCCCCCCCCACCCACCCCTTGCTTAGCCTCGGCAAAACCTCGATTTTCCGTCGACTGATCTTCAGCCCGCCTGAACCGGTACTTTAGCATGGAGGACAGGTCAGCCACGTTTGGTTTGTTGGTCAACTGGGGGTGGTAGGGATAGAGAAAGCGGCTCGGGGGTGGGGGGGGGGGGAGGGGGGGGGGGGGGGGAGATTCGAATCCCTTCAGCATTGAGCGCCAGAAAATGTTCCAAAACAGTGTCTGGACATGACTGCCGAGAGGCTGACAGTTATGGACTCATAGAATGTTCTTGTTCGGCACTTGGGGTGTTTAGATGTGTCATACTGTTTACAGTGTAGTCTGCCTGGTTGACAGCTATTGACGGAGAAGACAAGAGGTTGGGTCATGGAGGAGATATCCAAGATTCCTATCTACCACCACCGCCCCATATCTGTAAACCCTCCCCCCCCCCCCCCGTCCCATCTTCTGTCTGTCCGTCTGTCTGTCTCTTCATTTGAATGTGGTTCCGAACACAAAAAACAAAGCTCTGCACGCTAATACCTCATATGAACAAGGAGAGTAGGTCTTCAGATATGGCTGATAATTAGATTGTGAGACAACCCGGTATTTTGGTCAGGCAAACATGCACACCCAACGTCCCTTCATCTCCCTACTTTCCCCCGTCCTTTCCCTTGCCCTCGGCGTCCTAATGACCAAGCGATGGCTATCTTCCCTTCACAGATGTTCCGGTCAGGAGGAGGTTAGGTCAATGATCTGGATGACATGAACGCCTGGCGAGGAGTAAGCGAAAGGAACCAGGAATGCAAACCACATACATAACGTCGGAACTTAAAAGTCACAGTTGAGTTCCATGTTTGAAGACCCCCCCCATTTATTAAAGAAAACTACCCGAGGGAAACACCGAAATGGTCAATAATCATATTAGGAAAACATCTGCTATTTGACATAATGTTGATGTTATCCTTGTTAAAATGTTTACACACACACACACACACACACACACACACACACACACACACACACACACACACGCACGCACGCACGCACGCACGCACGCACACACACACACACACACACACACACACACACGCGCGCGCACGCATACACACACACACACACACACACACACACACACACACACACACACACACACAACACACCACACATACACATACACGTGCACACACATGTACACACTAACACACACACACACACACACACACACACACACACACACACACACACACACACACACGCATGCACGCACGCTCGCGCGCACACACACACGCACGCACAGCACACACACACACATACATACACCACTTTATCAAATTATCATTGAACATGTTTTTACCCTTGTATTTGTCAACTGTTCTGAACAATTTAAACCATTGCCATTAAATACCTTCGTATGAATACTTGTTGTGTATGTCCATGAGCTGAAAAAATTACTTAGCGTTAAAATGCAGACATGTAAGAAAGAAAGACCTCTGCGTCGTTCTCTCTCTTCTGTCTGTTGGGTACATCCACCAAATGCCCGGTCCCTGATATTTCAGCATGAAGTCCAGTAACCCCATTCCCTTCTTTCTGAAGCATCACTGTAACTTCCCCTTGCCCTGGCGTTCGGGGGGGGGGGGGGGTGGGGGGGGGGGGGGGGGGGGGGGGGCCCATCAGACGTGTTTGTTGTCTTAGACTGGTCAAAGGGGAACGTGCAAACTCTAGTTTTCCTCTCTTCGTGGGATGCTGGACAGGTTTACAACTCAGGAGCTTGGCAGCACCGTCAATAACCTAGACAGTCATGGGCACAGGGAGGCTGGATGGCTGTGTCAACCTGCCACAGTATATTGTGCTTTATATGAAAGTCGATCGTGAAATGCTACGATATGTTCTAGATGCAGTTTCTAAAAAATTCTGTCCCCCTCCCTATCAAAACCTCTCTCTCCCCCTCCATCTCTCCCCTCGCTCTCTCCTCTCCCTCTCTCCTCTCTCTCTCCCCTCAAAACCTCCCTCTCCTCTCTCTCTCTCTCTCTCTCTCTCTCTCTCTCTCTCTCTCTCTCTTTAAAAGTTTTTTTAAAAAAATTTTAGTTGGTTGTCACCAGGGCAAAATGCAGATGAAAAAAAGATGTATTCATGCGTTTACCGTTGGACATAAATATCATCATCACCATCATGGTCTCATCATCATCATCATCATCATCATCATCATCATCATCATCATCATCAGCATTCTGTCTGTCTGTCTGTCTGTCTGTCTGTCTGTCTCTCTCTCTCTCTCTGTCTCTCTCTCTCTCTCTGTCTCTCTCCAAACTCAAATACAGTATCATTTCTTATTTCTCACGGCCTTAACAATCAGTCTTGCTTTATGAACAAAAATATCGCATGTGAGTATGTTGTAATAATGCCTCAAGGATAGACTGATCATTACCCTTTAGGCTACGCTGATGACGCTACATTGGGATCTGACAATATCTTTTTTTTTGAAAAATATCTTTCCTCTAAGAATATTGATATAGAGAGAGAGAGAGAGAGAGAGAGAGAGAGAGAGAGAGAGAGAGAGAGGAGAGAGAGAGAGAGAGAGAGAGAGAGAGAGAGGAGAGAGAGAGAGAGAGATATGCTTGGGTCTCTCGTGTACATGCACACGTAAAGATGCATGTACGGTATGGTAAGGATATGCTAGTAAAAACCATTTCTGGGCTGCCTAAACGATGGATCTTAAAAGGAGATTTAGAAGCGGTTATGAAAGTACAATTTCTAATGTAAAGAGAACTGCTTTACAACCAGTTGAATTCTGCTGCGACAGAGAATGTGTGACGGATTTTGTTTTTGATAGACAGGAATATGGGGAATGCGATCACCAACATAAAACAGCGGAGATTTACGTGACGGATCATAAAGATGGAGTATGTCTGGCAGATATTTGGGACTAACGCCAGAGGTACATGCAAGCCGGGGGGAGGGAAAACCAATGTACACAGCACTAAACGGAACAGGAAGCCAGCGGTTAGTAGTCAAGAGATGTAGCTTGCTCGTGCTTGAGTGACATGATAATAAGCCGTTCAACATTTGTCTGGAGCTTTTGGATATTTGGGAAGCAGGTACTTCAGAGTTGAGTCAGTTGTGGTTCCCTCGGTACAATTGTCGGAGCGTTTGCCTGTGAAACTGACGACCACTGGTGTGGTCGGACTGTGGCGGCTTGAAAACCCTCTTTGTCTACGCACCAGTAAACGGGGATTTGATTCAAGTCAGGAAAGGTTAGGGCGGCCAAAGGCGAAGGAACGAGTTTCCGCCATCCATAGCGCCATGATCCAGACCAATGGAAGCACTAACCGTTCTCTGTCCCCTTTAACTTTCATGGTTGACTGACTTTGGAGCACCAGCAAGAAGAACGTTGCCATAGTAAATCCCCGTGACATCAGAAGAGAATACCTATCCTGTAGACATTTGTGGTGATCATTTTGAAAGGTGGGATTCGATTAAACTAATTGCGAACATATGAAGAGAACTTCGTGTATTGTTAATGTAGACTATGGCATTGACGAATTCGTCCACTGTGGCCTTCTGGGCTGTGTGTGTTGCGAGAATTGTAATTTCTGTTGGATTTTTTTTTTCGTGATGCCCAGTATCACTCAATATTGTCAACCCTGTAATGTGCGTCGTTGTCGCGTGACCGCCCTGCACAGATGAGTCTCATTCGGCAGTGACAGAATGTAAATGCGTAGTGCCTGCACGCAAAACTATCTTTTATAGGAAGTTCTGCCTGCAACATGTAGGTTAAAGGAGATGAGGGACTTCCCATGTGCTTTGGTCAGTGAAGGAAGTGCATGCAAAGCGGATTGCTATGAATAAATGACTAAACAATGATGACCAACCAATCTAGAATCGAATAAGTAAAGTAGAGTTATGCCTGCCGGTCCCTCCCGTGTAAGTTCATAGCAAAAGTTGAAAAGCTCGTTGTAGGATTAAATAGGTAAATTAACTTCTGAATACTATATCCAGTTTGATTGTCATAAGCATCAACGATTTATAAGGTTACCATTAGTGACAATGTCGATGTGACCTGCATTGGTTTGACCAGGAAATGGTAGAACTTGATGTACTCACAAGAATCATTCTAGTGAATGTATAATTATTGAAATACATTCAAAATGCCACTTTCTTCATATATATATGCTCGGTACTTATCCTTGGAATTTATTAGTTAATTGTACACACACACACACACACACACACACACACACACACACACACACATATATATATATATATATATATATATATATATATATATATATATATATATATATATATATATAGATAGATAGATAGATAGATGTTTCGAGCGCTGGCTCTCCTCAGGATGGTTTGGGTCGCCTACTGCCGGTGTTATATGGCCTAATGTCACTGTTTGCACGTGCGGATTGGCTGCACGTGTTGTTCGGTTTTCAGGTTGTTTACAGTTCAGGGTGCGTTTGCTGACAACGATTTCCATTTGTGCCTGCAGTTGTTTACTATTTCTACTTTAGTATTTAGAGTTGCTAAGTGTGGTTTGCATAGTATTAACCATTTTTCTGTTGAACATAGGTTGCATCTTTTTAGAAATGTTGTTGTATGGTGATGCCCTTTTTATGATTTTCCAGGATATGTTATAGTTTATTTTTTTGTCTTTAAGTCTTTATCATCCTATTTTTAACACAGATGTTGCATTCTCTGTGCGGATCCAAGGAAAGGTTGTTCTGCACAATTCTTAGCCGTTGACAAAGCTTGGGTTATTGAACAGCAGAGCTGACCACTCAGACTGTTCCATATCTTTTTTTTTTTTTTATCTCCCTTGCATCCTTAAATGGATCCTCAAGCATAGGCTCAAAGATTGTCTCTTACATTTTATACTACTGTTTGCCTAATGTTTCTAGTTTTCAACAACTTTTTTTTCTCTCTCCACACTTTCGTTTTGTTTTAATTCTACTACATTTCGCTGGCTGCTTTGGGGGTGCTGCTGGATTCTTTCTCGAACCCTTGGCGGTCGGAACACCACAGAATTATGGACTGTGGTGTGTCTCTATCTGACGCCAAGAGCACAGACACAATCAGCCGTGTCTCCCTGATGAGTCCGATCCCGCGGACGAAAGGCCTCGGGGCAGGCGATACGCAGTAGCTCGGGCGATAGCAGGCGATACATATAGATCTGCCTTCGAGAGGGATTGCGATGGTTTCCTCATGCAGCTAGAGAAGGGTTTTCGTATTTATGATATACATTTTCCCATTTACTTCATCTTCAATTTTTTTTTTCCTCTCAATTTTAAATCTTTGCCAAGTCATTACTATAATGATGGAAGAATTGTTAACCTGCACTTGTTTTCCCCCACTACGTAATTGTTCAGCATTATATATATATATATATATATATATATATATATATATATCAGTGAACGTTATAAATGGACACTATCACTGTTACACCCAATATTTAGGAAAACATGGTCACTGACTCATACATTTCGGTTATAATATGATGTGTTAACTAACTTCCGGTTTGCAATTACCAATCTCGTTGTTTCCTATTGTGTAGTGAAATAACATATCAACAGTATGTTTCAATGGACAGTAACGGATAATAATCGGAAAGATACTTGGCATAATTTTGTTTGATCCTCCTGCTTCTTCCCCTCCTTCTTTTTCCTCCTTCTCCATTTGTGCCTGTCTTTCTGTCTGCCCTTCTACTTCGTCGTCTTCTTTTTTTTTCTTCTCTTGTTCTTCTGCCTCGGGCACGATTGACATAATTTTGACAATAGCAAAATGGCTTACATTTGCCAGTCCATAGCAGTGCCTTTTCGCTCTCTCTTTGTGTCAGACATTGCTTCAGTTTCGGTACATTTTTGTCTGCCTGCCTGTCCAGGATATTCTC
>JADBJO010010870.1:57500-60000 GCA_016801955.1 Conus betulinus
GATTATGCCACCAAGCTTCTTATGCAAAATCATGATTGGTTTTGACGTGGGGTGGAATAGGATTCTGAAATCACCATGAGACTAGGTATTGAAAGGCTAATCAATTTGATACTGTCCGTCTATGACTATTGAGAATAATGGGGTTACCACAAGAGCAGGTAATGAAAGACTACTTAATTCTAAACTTTCCCTCGATGACTAGTGAGAATACTGACGTTCTGTTTTTGGTGAGACACTACACGACAAAGTTGCGTCCTATAGTTTTCTTTCATAATATTACCTAACATCAACCAGGGTTGAGAGAGACAAGCGCTTGTTTGCACAACACACTAATGGCTGCACCCGTCAGATTGATGACACTCGCCTGGGTAGTTCCAGTCTTCACGTTTGAACCCTTAGCTCGCTGACTCGTTCCTAAAGAGCCGGGCGGGGGGTTGAAGAATCCCATGAATACAAACATTTCTGAGGGCAAGCCATCTGGCGACCACTCTGCCCCACAACACTGCGACACTGAGAACTGCGCTGCCTCGCTTGCTGAGCATTGGGTATTACTGTAAGGTATTTGGGATCACTAGAGCAATGGATACATCAGGCAAAGAGCATTTGGTGACTTTGTGTGTCTGACCCAATTCCTTGACATTTCACGTTTGCTGGAGTCATCCAGAGATTCGTATACTGTCAGATCTTATATACCACGAAAAAAATTGTGTTTTCTGTATGCCTGTGTGTTATTCATTTAACGTATTTCCACTAATCGTGATATTAGACGATAAAAAAAACACACGAGTGTGTAAGAGAATAAGACAAGTGCATGACTGAAAGTTATTGAGTTCCTAGTAAATGTATGTGTGAATGTGTGTACACATATGCAACACAACAACAAAATCAGTGAACACCCCCACCCCACCCCCCCACCCCCTTCCTCTCCTTCCATCTCAATCCCCTCCCCATCCCTTCCTCCCCCTCCATCACTTTTATATAAGAAAAAAAAAAATAATTCAGATACTGTACTGACCAACTGGACTGATATATAAACTTACAAAAAAGTCTTAGGTTAAAGCTGGTGAATTGAATATAATGTGTGAATTATTTTGCAACAAAACTGGAATAAAAGTATTTACAAGTTCTTACGTTTATGCTGATGCTTGTGCACGCATACGTATGTGTGCATGTGCGTGTGCGTGTGTGTGTATACATATGCGATTGTGTTTGGGTATGTGTGTGTGTGTGCGTATGTGTGTGCTTATATGAGTGCTTATATGAATAATAATGGTATCTACAACACTTAAATTAAAAAAAAGTTTCAAAGGAAATTTTTTTTTTTTAACAAAACTAATCAATTTAACAACCATCAAGGCACAGAACCGTAACCTTTCTCCGTCCTTATCACTTTTAAGCTTTGTACATTATTCCATCTTCCCTCCCAACACTTATGCCCGCCCCACATACAACGAAAAAGGAACCTATATAAATACTTCCCCAATGGAGTGCGCTCTAAGCATACAAAAAAACTCATATGTTAGAGCTGGTGACTCAAAGATGGCCTGTGCACTATTTTGTCTCAACACTGGAATTATTTTTTTTCATGTCTTGACATGTAACAATATGTTCACGTGTTATTTTCTTTTTACATAAACACACTATGTTTTTAACATATTTTGTTTTAAAAGCATCAAGTTTTTCCACCTATACATCAACGAAAGTATATTTTTTATTTAAACTAAAGTTATGTTGAATGATTTTAATATCAAAAGTATCAAACTGATTTTGATTGTCATGTTCTATCATTCTATCTTTGAAATTTTCGAAATATGTGTTTTAACTAGATTGCACTGCTCATGTACCGATAAGGCTAGTTTAAGAAATTCAGAACCAGAGATATGTTTTTGCTCCACATTTAGCTGCCCTATCTACTTTATCGTTATAATAAAAGGGAGTGTGTGAAGGAATCCAACAAAAGGATAACTGGGTGCCTCCTTCATAAGCATGTGGATCAAACAGCTTACCTCAAATAATCATTTCAGGCCTGTGTGTTTATTATCTGTCTGTCTGTCTGTCTGTCTGTCTGTCTGTCTCTCTCTCTCTCTCTCTCTCTCTCTCTCTCTCTCTCTCAATATCTCTATTTTGTTTCTCCCACCCACCTTTTTTTTTCTTTTGCTCCCCCCCTTTTTTTCCTTCTTTGGATCAACTGCCCCCCCCCCCTCCCCCCTCCCCCTTTTTCTGTCTTTTTATCTTTATTTCTCTCATTCTTTCCCCTTCCGCTTTTCTGACTTTGCGCTCAGCCAAGCGGACATATCAATAAAGTCACGTTGTTTCAAGGGTGCAGCCTCTGCATTCTAGCTAGGTTAGTGCGTAGGCCTGCCCCCCCCCCCCCCCCCCCCCCCCCCCCCCCCCCCCCCCCCCCCGAGCCCTGCCAGTCAGTTGTATTTTTTCTCCATTGCCCCTTTAAAGCACACACTGACTCTGCTTCTTTTGAATCGAATGTCATCTTTTCTTTCTT
>JADBJO010010871.1:0-5000 GCA_016801955.1 Conus betulinus
TCTCCTTCCTGCGATGATTTCGTTTCCTCTGGTTTCCTGAAGGCACACGTTTCCGTCAATACTCAGCTCACATATCCTGGAAATCACGCATGTTACATCAATCATTAAAAACAACAGCAAAAGTCTACAGTCTCCATAACACAAGTATAATGTTTAGCAATGAATGTAGATTTTATAGTGTTTTTGTTTTAATATTAAGCTTACATCACTGGCTTATGTGTCTATGCAAGCAAATGTTTAAATTTGTTCGATTCTAGGTCCAGCACTAATGTAAAACTCTCTCTCTGCTCTCTCTCTGTGTGTGTGTGTGTTGTTGTGTGTGTGTGTGTGTGTGTGTGTGTGTGTGTGTGTGTGTGTGTGTTTGTGCGCTTGAGTGACGTACCAGTGAAGATGATGAAAACTCCATGTGTTTTTTTGTGTGTGCACACACGTCCATTGCAAATTCGAAACACTATGTTCCTTATATCCCTAAATGTGTGCCAGGTGCAGAGTTTGAACAATATGCTTCTAAATCGATCCGGACTGTGTGAAGTCCAGTTGCCGACTAACTTGTGAAAGAGAAGATAAAAGTAATTGTGAACTGTATAGACAGTAATTCCGAAGAAAGCAAAAGACAATTCCCCATTAATTCAGGAAAGATGTGTTTGATGCGTGCTTAACTACAGACATATCCCTCAACCATTTTTATTATGCGAGTTCCCCCACCCCACCCCATCCCCAAATAATCATTAGTGTCTCTGTCCACTGTATGTTGAAAACTGTGTGACGCGGCCTTCACGCTGAACAGACTGCTGGCAGCACTTGTTCTTTGGTATTATAGGAGTATTAGAGAAGTGGGTATTTACTTGCTCATACTCTTTTAGAGTTGTTTTTTTTTTTTTCATACAGTGAATGACCTATCACTAATGTTAATATTTTTCCATTTTTCTTTGTGTGAAACTTGTCTTATTTGTTGCGATAGTCTGTACTTGGGTCCTAATTGACCTCATCTGTTGTACTCCCCTCTCTCTCTCTCTCTCTCAGTCCTCTCCTCTCCTCTCTCTCTCTCTTTGTGTGTGTGTGTGTGTGTGTGTGGTGTGTGTGTGTGTGCATTCATAATCCTGAATATCATTAAACATCAAATTTATCGTCAGCACGGCCTCAAAAGCATGAACTCCGCATTGGCCTCTAAACATTGACAGCATTCAAAACAATCACATGAGCCATCCGCCAGTATTGCAAAATAAAGACAAATCATTTCATGTCGTTGTTTTGCAGAGTCCAGACACACAAGTGTGTTGCTCCGGCAGTACTGTTATCATTCCTGGCTACATTATTCGCAAAGTCCCCGTGCCTCCCAGATCTACAAGCATACTAGTTTACATTCACCACCTGTCATCTGTCCTTTAACCCACCCGGGTCGTAGGCGCACTGCAGGGTGGTTTGCCCAACAAGGAAGCATCCACTTGACTCGGTCGTTGGCTAGCACCTAGATTTAGGCTAAGCTTTTGCCAGTCCATTCCATGACGTTGTTCGACCATCTCTTTCTGTGTGCGTCCCTTTTCTCTTCTGTCCTTTGTACCGTTCCTTGCAGAATTGTCCTGGAGAGGCCACACAGCCTGGTGATGTGACAAACCCAATTCAATTTCCTCTTCTTTATGGTTGACAGCAAGTCGTCATTGTGACCCATTGGTTGATCCACTCTCTTCTACTCACCTCTTCGTTAGTGATGTGGTCAGTGTCTGAGATGCCAAGGAGTCGTCTGAGGCACCTCATTTCTGCAGCTTGGATCTTCCTTTGGTTTCTGCTGTTAGAGTCGATGACTCGCATGCATGAAGGAGAACTGACACAAGACCATGCAACAGTTTCAGTTTAGTTTTTAACTTTGCCATCGCAGCTGTTGTCAGCGCAGTTCTTGCATGGACTTTTGGCATAGATGCGTCTTGACTGATAACAGCAGTTTACATTCATGAACTTAAAACACGCACCGCTTCCATCACCTTGAAGATTTTCAAACTGAGTCAGTTTTGGCTCAACGAAATTAGGCAGACAACACCTAACCTATCAGAGTCGACATTGTTCACAGAAACACCACTGAAAATTCCACTGTCATGATGAATGCAGCATCTCTAATTAATGCAACGGAAATGTTACTGCTAGGTGACTCTAATACTGATCTTCTGAAACCTCATCAGTCATCGACATACGTTTTCCTCACACAACTTATCTCAGATTAATGACATCCTACCCGGATAGCTCAACCAGCAGAACATTAATTGATCAGTGCATGTCACTGACACAAAACATCACTAAGCAAAATGTTTTTCCTGTCAATGGGTGGAGTGACCATTTTCCAGTCTGTGTTACATGGGCAAAAAAACGGAATTAACCTTGCCAAACACGTCACAAACATGTGACCTACAGATTTCAGGCAGACAGTTTGTGATTTCTTTCGTTCCCGTTTTGCAATGCCTACAATTATACTTATTATTAATCCAGCAGAAGCGCTGAAGTACTGGCTACAAACTTTCAGTGCTGTTTATGACAGACCTGCTCCATACAAAACCCCTCAATCTAAATGGATGACTGAGGAAATGCAAGCTGCAATATTCCTTCGTGAATATCTTTTTGAGATAGGAGGGAAGTCAGACAAATTAAGAAACAGCGAAATGAAGTTACTTCACTCAAACAAGCTGCTCTAAAGAATATTACCATCACGTTGTTTTTTTTCCCGAAAGAAAGGATTCAGAGTCAATATGAAAAGCAACAAATGAGCGTATGAATACAGCATCCCGACCTAAAAGATGTCATAAGCAACGTCACGCCAAACGAACTCATAAACTGCTCGTGTGACACTGCTCACTAGTGTGACTGAGCATACCGTAAAGCAAAATCGTGCTCAACTAACCTACCTTGCAGAATTACCACATTCTGAGGCTCCACAGTTGGTATCATGGTGAATATGCGGCTAGTGGCCATATATAGGGACGGGGATCGGTATTGGCTATCAATTAGAAGTTTCTCTCAAGAGAGAATCTTTTTTAGGGGGGCTATGTGACGTGACAGTTGCCAGCCACACCATCCTCTGCACCACCACCCCCCCTTTAATTAATCTCCCCCCCCCCCCCCCCCCCCCCCCCCCAGCTTGACATTCTGATTCGAGATCACGGCCAGACGACCGAAGTTCAAAACTAGAACCAGTAAGAAGAGCACTAGGGAGAGCACTGACATCCGCCATGCTCCAACAGATCCTACATCCGCTTTCTAATCCGGAACCGCTCAACGGATCGGCAACAAAATGATTTGCGTTCATCCATGGATCACAGTCGAGTCCATATTTTCACCAACGTTCGCTCAAATCGGTTGCGTAATTTAGCGTAATCCTGCCGACACAAATCCTGAATCGCCTTTGATCCTACTCCTCCCCTCCCCCTCCCCCCCCCCCCCCCCCCCCTCTCACAAAAAAAAAATTGTGAGTTTGTCAATGGGCTGCATCAATGTTTCTGCCAAGTTTCGTCAAATCGGTTCGACAATTGTTTCTGCCCAGTTTCGTCAAATCGGTTCGAAAATTCTGGAAATATTTGTCCACAGCAAATAGACGCCAGTGAAAGATGACTTCTTTGACATATCCCCCATGTCCTTTCTGTCATTAATGATGTTTTTGTGAACATAAGCCACAGTCTTGTATACCAATGGCTGAAGTAGAATGGTCTGGCTGACTGGAATGATCTACTAGGTTTATCTCCATGGTGCACAGTCAGATGTTTCTTAAAACGTGTAGCAAGGATACGGCCTGTCTTATCAACAAAGAATTTGCTACATCTTGCAAAGTGGGTAATGTAAACAAAGCTCTCACTTTGGCGGATGACGTGTATGGCGAGAAACATATCAGACCGACTTGGACTCTGATAAAGGTACGAAGAAACAGATGCACTTTGAAAAAGGGTTTCTGGCAAGATATCCATGGAGCTTTGAGCTGATCAAGGGATGGAGGGTAGAAGGTGAGAATAGCTTCCTTTTAGTCGGACTTCCTGTAGGACAAGTCACTCTCAGCCCAAATCTGTGTTGAATCAGGCAGTTCCATTGGTACTTGGTTCGTCGCCGGGCAGTCGGCTCTGTTTTGTTGTCAAACCGCGTTGTTGATCCATGTCGTTGGAGTTCGTTGACAGGCTGGTCGTTGTACATCGTTCCCAGACCGGTCTGTACTCTGGTCGGGTCCGACAACAGACAGTGAATGTTCCCAAATTGCAGTTACAGTCCGCTGTGGTCGATCTATCCACAGACGGTGGTAGTTCCCTGATGGCAGGCAGAGTCCACGATGGTGGGTCCATTCACAGATGGTAAAAGTTCCCAGCTGGCAGTCTGAGTCCTACCGTGGATCGGTCCGTCCACAGTTGGTGGTAGTTTCCAGATAGCAAAGTCTGCGGTGGTGGGTCCATCCGCAGATAGTAGTAGTTCCCAGATGATAGTCCGTGTCCCACTGTGGGTCGGTCCATCCACAAATAGTAGTAGTTTCCAGATGGCAGTCTTGAGTCCCACCGTGGGTCGATCCATCCACAAATGCTAGTAGTTTCCAGATGGCAGTCTTGAGTCCCACCGTGGGTCTGTCCATCCACAGATGGTAGTAATTCCCAGATGGCAGTCCGAGTCCCACCGTGGGTCTGTCCATCCACAGATGGTAGTAATTCCCAGATGGCAGTCCAAGTCCCACCGTGGATCGGTCTATCCACAGATGGTAGTAATTCTCAGACGGCAGTCCGAGTCCCACCGTGGGTCGGTCCATCCACAGATGGTAGTAATTCTCAGACGGCAGTCCGAGTCCCACCGTAGGTCGGTCTATCCACAGATGGTAGTAATTCTCAGATGGCAGTCCGAGTCCCACCGTGGGTCGGTCCATCCTCAGATGGAGTCCCATTGTGGGTTGGTCCATCCACAGATGGAGTCCCATTGTGGGTTGGTCCATCCACAGATGGAGTCCCATGTGGGGTGGTCCATCCGATGATGCCGCTGGTCGGCGGCAG
>JADBJO010010871.1:12500-17500 GCA_016801955.1 Conus betulinus
AGAATCACACACGAATGCGTTATTCGAGCCATCCCCCCCCCCCCCCCCCCCCCCCCCCCCCCCCCTCCCCCTCCCCCCCACCTCCCTCCCATTTTGGTCTCTTCTGTTCCCTGTCAGTGAGTTATTCTCACGCCGCTCATTCCAGCTTCCCTTAACACAGCATCACCCCGATTCCACAATCGTGGCATCAGCGCCAATAATAAAAATTATGTCCACAGGGCCAGTGAGCGGGAAAAATCCAGGGGATGTGGAAGATGGGGTCCGAAAGGAAGGTGGGGGGGGGGGGGGGGGGGGGGGGGTAACGCTATGTTACGAAAGTTCCGGGCGACTTGTCGTTGACATGGGCAAGCATACAGCACAGTTTCCTCTCTTCACAATGTCACGACTGTACAGCACTAGATAACAGACGCGGCGTGCGTACTTTAGAGACCAGGTGTGGAAGGGGGGGGGGGGGGGGGGGGGGGGCAGCTTTCATTTCATCATGACATCAGGTCGGTGAAGAAAGGACGGGAACAGGACACCGTTAACTTTAGTTTGTTGCCGGTCCTCATTGCTAAGATTTTGACGCACGCCGAGTTATTTCTCGAACCCCCTGACAAACCTCTCGTCCCCCCCCCCCCCCCCCCCCCCCCCCCCCTCCCCCCATCCCCCACTTCCCAGCTCCATAGATCCTTTCCTGTCAATACAGACTTCACCCCCACCTCCACCCTCACCTCGAACCCTGTGGGAAATCTACTATCAACCTTGTATTCAGTTAAAAGTGACGGGAAAATTATTTAGGTCACTGTAAGGGGCAGCAAAGAACGTGACTGCCGTTTCAAAGTGAACCGATAAGCTGTGGAAGTTCGGTTCTTATTTCAATGGCTTCTTCCAGTGACATACAAACAAATATAAGAAAAAAGGAAAACACTTGAGCTACATGTAATCATCTGCGTTCGTTAAAGGGCACTAAATGACAATGACGGTGAGAGAATGGGAAAATTATGTATTGAAGATTAACTGCTGATATACATAAGAAACACTCGACTTTGGCATATTTAATTACTGAAGCGCAAAATCCAAAAGAAGGATACGCCAAGGGAATAGCCGCCACGCCGCAACAAGCGAGAAAGGCAAAAGGCAACACACACACACACACACACACACACACACACACACACACACACACACACACACACACACTGTGTTGGTGTTTCGGTCAGTTACTCATCACTTTCACAGAAAATTGTATAGGTTTGTTGACTGATTCGTAGCTTCTTTAAGATGGGTGCATTTAGATATGAATGCCGCGCGCGCGTATGTGCGTGTGTATGCGCGGGCGTGCCTCTGTGTGTGTGTGTGTGTGTGTGTGTGTGTGTGTGTGTGTGTGCGCGCGCGCGCGCGCGCACGTGCGCGCACGCGCATGTGTGTATGTATGTGTGCATGCACGTGTGTGTGCGTGCATGCGCGCGTGCGTGCGTGCGTGTGCGTGCGTGCGTGTGTGTGTGTGTGTGTGTGTGTGTGTGTGTGTGTGTACCTTATTCATGTGTGTGTATGTGCATATGTGTGCGTGTAACGAGTAGGGGTGGGAGGCGTGGTCCTCCAGGGGAAGGACTCAGGTTTTCTCCATTTGAATCATAGAGAAGTATGCATGTCAAATTTTCACCTACACCCTCTCTCTTACTAGTGATGGTGGGAGCAACTTTTGGCTACCAGTCATCGAAAAAATTTTGTTTTTTCTCGGGTGTGTTCAGATACTTAAGAATGGCTCAAGAATGATTCACCTAAGACTTATATATACTTTAAAATGCTTGTGCTCCGAGTGACAGAATTAGGCAGAAGTTCAAATATGAATGATGTATGAACAACGAAAGAATTAACACAAGTGCAGTTTCCCACACCAACTTTACTTGTGTATACAAAAGCAAGATACACAAATGAGTAAAGATTCGGTTGAAACCTAAATGTCTTTGCTTAGGCTAGCTTCTCCTCAGTTCATCTCATCATAAAGAGAGGAAGCTCTGTTTGTACATAAGAACTTATCTGGTGTTGGTGGAGAGGAGTGTAGATCTCTCTCCAGTTGCCGGTGGCTGGTCTACCTTCTCTTTAGGCAGGCTCATCCAGTTTGGGTCTGCTGTCCACGTGGTTTCTTCATCCCGTGCTGGGTCAGTTCCAAGGAGTCTATAAACCCAGCTTGTACACAGAATGGAACCTGGTTCGTAGTTCAGTAGCTAAGAGTCCGGCTTGACAAGTCCTCACACTTGCCCTCTGGCTTTCAGTAAATGTGTAATTTCTCAGCCGGCAAAGGTTAGACTAACATAAATGTATCTGCTTGAATTGTCAGTCTTCACTTTAGCTCCTCACTCAGGTTTTGTGTGGATTTTAACGAGTGGTGGGAGACAATAAGAAACTGCTAAAGAATTGAAGGGAAAAAGCTCTCCAGATTAGTCACAAACTTGGCTAAAGTAACTTGGTACTGGGACACTCTTGGTTCAAATACACATGTTGATTTGAGTCAGTCAGTCAACCAATCATTAAAGACAATCAACATTCATAAATCGTAAATCACCTTAACATTTTTCGCTCGGTATAGGCGTAAGTTCTCCCATCTGAATATAGTATTCAGTATTCACCTTAACAGATAGTACTAAGTACTGGCAAAAAGTATACTGTTAAAAGATACCAGTCATTAATCATCTTAACAAATTTAGCAAATAGTGGCAAAAAGTTAAACCGTTGCAACAGAATACTCATTAATCATCGAACAAGATACTGGCATAAAACTATACTGTCAATATATATGACATAAATACAAGCACAGTCTCAAGACTTAAAAGCTTAGTTTCAACTTACAGTTCTTCTGGGTTGATCAGTGAACTCGACACAGGATCTCAGAACGGGAGAGATGAACGTTCCCCTCTCTAGCAAACACCGGTGTTAGTTGTTAACTTGTGACTGTGATCAGTTTTACAGCCCTTGGTGGAGTAGTGAAGTGAGGAGATAGGAGACCGAGTTTAACATCCTCACAGCAAAAGCATTCAGGGACAAGTTGGTAGCTGCAGAAAGCTAGAGCGCGTACAGTCATTTGTCTGGCAGACTTGTATGCTGGCAGGCTTGGTTGGAGTCAGTATCCACGGACAGGAGATATACCCAGGGTAGTCAGTTTCTTCAGAAAGAAACGTGTGTCCAATTGTTCGTTCACGGATAGTCAGTGTTTGCCTTCTATCATGGTTAAGGTCATGATGATGGGGTATGCAGGGCCTCCAGACGGCTGTCTTCAGACAGTGAGAGGGCTTGATCTCCCCTTTTTGTGTGCTGAGCTACACGTCCTGTCTCTGATGCCTGTCTGACTGACAGGCTGTCAGAGGAACAGGACAGCCAATGATACTACAACAGACAAGAAAGGTTGGGCGGGGTGTTAATAATCTGAGGAGGGGGAACGGGTGAACTTGACTGAGACAGTCATTCCCCACCACCTGCAGTGTGGGATGATGTGCTGGCGATTAGACAGGACAATCTCTCAGATGCTGGAGACATTTTCAGCATGTATGCTAACGAACAAAGCTACGTTCTCCACGCCTGTAAGACACAGGTAGACCATGGGCCTCTGGCCGGTCCATGGAATGTACGTAAGACACGGGAAGGGTGAGCATGTCTGCTGTATGCCGTTTGTGCCTATGAAGCTGGAGCGTGTGGAAAAGGGAGAGGGGTGGTGCCGACTCCCTTTGTAGTAAGCGCGTGGCACTGGAGGTACCCCTACACTGTTCCTATGGAGCCGGCCGCTATCAGAGCAGCCCGGAGAGAGGGGAAGAGTGGGAGAATAGCAGGGATGACAACCCTTAAAGCAATTACGTCAAAATTCTCTCCTCCTTTGTCGTCATCGGTATACGTCTTTGCATAGTCTTTGCTACAAGAGACGTCCAGGGAGCAGAGGGAGGAAGGCAGAGTAAAAGTAGGGGGGGGGGGGGGGGGGGGGGGGGTTAGAGGTAGGCATTGAAAAATGATGTAAACCATTGATCCTAATTGCAGTTTGTGAGACAAAGAGAAAAGTAGAGAGAGGAGGATGGGGGTGGGGGTGGATGGATGGTGTCGCTCTGTCAATTGTGACATCACAAGAGTCCTATGGATTGATTCATGAGCCTTTTTTTTTTTTTTTTTTTTTTTTTTTTTGGGGGGGGGGGGGGGTGCATTTATTTTAGATATGAATGCCCTCTGTGTGTGTCCTTCATTTAACGCCTAACCACTATTCGTGTTATTAGACAAAAAAAAAAAAAGTGAATGTGTACGTTAGCAATTGCGAGCGTGCACATAATGTGTGTATGTGTATATGCATGGGTGTGCGTGCACGCGAATGTGTGTGTGTGTGTGTGTGTGTGTGTGTGTGTGTGTGTGTGTGTGTGTGTGTGTATGTGTGTGTGTGTGTGTGCGTGTGTATGTGAATATCTTTATACAAGTCATAAGAGAAGATTAACATGAAACAAAATACTTATAACCAACAACTAACTATTCAATTAAAGTCAAAACGGATGACAGTATTAATGAAAAAAGGAAAAAGAAGAAAAAAAACAAAACTTTGCTCCCCCCCCCCCCCCCCACCCATCTTATCCACCCACCCCCCTTCCTTCCTTATCCCCCGCAATTAAAGTCAATAAAGAATATTATAAGTATTTTTCAATAGGGGTGCGTTCTAAGTGTACAAAGAATTCGTACGTTAAAGCTGGTGACTGAGAAATGGCCTGCACAGTATTTTGCTTCACTACTGGAATGATTTTTTTCATATCATTGCATGAAACAATATGAACTGAAGTAATTTTGTTTCCACATACGCAAAGAACGTTTTTTTTTTACATATTTTGTTTTAAATGCATAAAGTTTCCACCTGTGCATTAATGAGAGTAATTTTCTATTAACATTAAAATTCTCTTTGATTCTGTTAATATCAAACTGTTCTTTATCGACGTGATCTACCATACTACATTTGAAGGCTTTCCAGATATGCGACTTAACCAAGTTACACTTTC
>JADBJO010010871.1:20000-52500 GCA_016801955.1 Conus betulinus
CAGCAACAACAAAAATCGTGTGATCATGTCTCCAGGTTAATGGATGTCCCAGATGTAGTAACTGACAGCTCTCCAATAACTGTCAAGGTTTCTTTGTCCTGCATTGTACTGATTTCCTAAGCTGACCAGTCGACTCTCTAACTGCCTCAATCTCCTTCGTCAACGTGGTGGTGCTTCGCTATTTGCAGCTGCCTCCATCTGTTTTTTGGAGTTTGACTGCTGGCCTTTTAGATGCCAAAGAAAGGTCCACAGTAATGGATGCCTCACTTGGACAGCCGTCCGAAATGCACGGTGGTATGCTGAAATGCCCAAAACATGCGGCTCCTGGACACTACGGTGGAAACTACGCCCTACGTACCATTCCGAAAGACTACGTTTGGTTGTGAAGATGCATGAGCGCGTGCATGCATGCGCGGGTGTGGGTGGTTGGTGGGGGGGTGTGATGTGCGTGTGTGGGGGTGCGTGTGGGTGAGGGGTGCGCACACGTGCGCATGCGTGTGCGTGTGTTCACGAGAACATTGGACATATTTTAATAATTTTGAGCTTTTCTAGTTTTGTAATATAAAACTGTAATTCAGTTCCAGTTATCGAGTTTAGCGTTTCGTTGATCTTC
This sequence comes from Conus betulinus, assembly GCA_016801955.1. Lineage (NCBI taxonomy): Eukaryota > Metazoa > Mollusca > Gastropoda > Neogastropoda > Conidae > Conus > Conus betulinus. The sequence goes on from JADBJO010010871.1 coordinate 20,614, forward strand.
TTATCATTCATAATACTTCAATTAATTATTCACATAATGTTTGTGTCAGAAGAGAGCACGAGTTTGGCATTATAAAGTTGAGTGTAAGGAACCACAAATACAAGCTAAACATACAAGATGTCAGAGAATGAATGTGAGAGAAAGGATACTAACGTTTTCAAGTAAACATTTGTCATAATCACATATGTGGTGGCAAATTATTACCTCAGTCTTTTTTGGTAAAAAAAAAAAAAAAGAAGAAGAAGAAGAGGAAAAAGAATAAGGAGAGAGAGCTAGAGAGGGGAAGAGAAAAAGAAGAAGAAGAAGAAGAAGAAGATGAAGAAGAAAAAGGAGAGAGAGAGAGAGAGAGAGAGAGAGAGAGAGAGAGAGAGAGAGAGAGATCGCCAAATTATTGATACACTCACCTTCAAGACTGCTGTTGGTGCCCTGATTCATGTTTCTGTTAAACACTTTTCAGATATCTGCAGGGAAAGTAGCCGCATGGCTGGATTGTCCAACGCAGTTGTTGCGGACGTAAGCAAAGAAATCCAGGAGTGATGGGTATCGGTTGATTAAGCGACTTGTCCGTCGCTCGTTGGTCAAATTGTTGAAGTTCAGTCTTATGACTGGCTGAGGCAAGTATCCTAATGCCATCACCTTCTGCAAAACTTCTTTCAAGTGACGGTTCTGTTGATAAGGCCCAGTAAGACCAAGGTCTTGTACCTTCCTCCATAAAACTTGTGTGAAGTGAAAGTAACACCCACTAATTAAATGGTTTGTGGCTGGCAATTCCGTTCGCACAGCAAATTGGAGGGCAAGTTCAAAATCAGTAACCCTACCTGGGACCCACGCGTGATGCCTCAGTCGTCTTATACGTGCTTTGATTCACTGTAGAACTTGTCTGTAGGGTCCTATTGTTTTGTTTTCCATGAGGATGTGGACAAACAGTATCATGAACCCTTGGAAATCTCCCATGATGACCAAAACCTGATTGTAAGGAGATGGGCACACCTTAAACGTGCCGTCCATATATATAGTTTGACACTGCGCCAATTTTCGCAAGTTTTCATTTGCAGAGAAAATTGCGACTCCCGAATCGTTGTCCAAGTGCTGTAAAAAAAAAAAAAAAAAACTTTCTTCCATCCATGATCGCGCCCAAGGTCCGTCAATTTCGACGTCATCCACACGACGAGGAACTGGTGGCAGAGTTTGATTTCGTTTCCGCTTTAGTGCAGACAAAACTGACTGAAACGATGGGATTTGAAGCCTGTCTCCACACCCTCAGCCGCTGACTCCTCGCAACTTCAGCTGCATATAGGCCTACTCTTGGCAGAAGTCGAGTAGGATCTTGAGCTGTTTCAGCCTGCATACCTCTCCGAACAAGGATTCGACGAGTGAAATCAGTATCATCAGAGTGGTTGTGTCGCGGCGCATTGGCACCTCTCACCTCAATCACTGCATTGTTGTCATCGGCTTCGAAGATATTTGTTCTAAGGTTTGTTCGGTAATCTTCAACTTTAGAATACTAAACTCAGGGGGGCTGTTTAGACGAAAAACAAAAGGTGTCTTAGGCTCACCTCGATGCGCTAACTTGAATGGAACCCTCAGCTAAGCTGTACGACCACTCCTTTCCCATGAAACTGCGACAAATACACAGTAAGCTGAGTACTCCTTACCCACCTGCACGCCATTTTGAGCATGATCCAAAATAAAAAAAAAAAATTACAACACGTGATCAGCAGTCAAAATGGCTTGCAGGTGGTTGCTCTGGCTGTGATCGGCTGAGCTTACTGTGTATTTGTCGCAGTTTCATGGGAAAGTAGTGGTCGTACAGCTTAGCTGAGGGTTCCATTCAACTTAGCGCATCGAGGTGAGCCTAAGACACCTTTTGTTTTTCGTCTAAACAGCCCCCCCTGAGTTTAGTATTCTAAAGTTGAAGATTACCGGTTTGTTCTGCACTCGCGTCTCCAGCAGCGCAAAACGATGCAGCCCCCCGAAATCTGTGTTTATGGCAGTGATGGCCATCCACTAAAAGTACCCTCCCACGCCTAGTTGTCTTCCGGTTTCTAACGAGCCGCCATTGTTCTCCGTTTTAAAAACTTGTCTCCAAGGCAAAAGAGCAATTTAGCCTACGTCATTTCGTATAATCTACTAGCTGGTTACCCCGCGTCGCCCTGGTATTATAAGAGAGAGAGAGAGAGAGAGAGTTCTGTAAATATATACAAGTGACAGGACTGAGCAGGCCCTAAGTACCCGACTGGGGTTGCATTGCTGAGTCGCAAGATTTTATATCTGAATCTGCGTTGTTTGCATCACTTTTAGATCTGAATCAACGCTGTTTACATCAATGCAGAAGCATCTACACTCTTTTCCGTCACCCACAACTGCACAGACCCCACCCCCACCCCCCATCCCAGCACATCTTCCTCAATTTTAGGTTATTTCTTCTCTGTCAACTCTTCCCATCCTTCTTCCCTTCCCATCCCAATGTGCGAGTCTCTCCCGCTTTGTTGAGCAACAGCTTTGCTACAACGCTGACTGACTGACCGTTGGTCTTTACATCGCTCATTCTTTGACCCTCAATAAGATTTTTTTTTTTATTTACTTAACTTCACACACCCCCCCCCCCCCCCCCCCAACACACACACACACACACAACATCATCATGTTTTATCTATCGACCCTGAGATCTAACGACCCTGGGATCTACCGAGCTGACCCCTTCGGTAACGGCATCATCTTTTTGGAATAAGTAGCTTGTTGTTACATGACCTTGATAATGAATCGTCATCTTTTCCGGGTGAATTCCCATGATTTAACTTGGTGTATAACTACTGGCGGACACGAAGGAATGAAGTGCAGTATATTGGTATTCTAGCTAGAAGGTCGAATTCCAACCTCTTGCATCAGACTATAAAAATGGGCACATCTGAAGTTGATTTAACTCGTAGATTTACATACATGCAACATTTTGTTGCTGGCTCCCATACTATCTGACATATCAAAACAAATTTGGCAACTTCATTGAATGTGTGGTGCAGAAATACAGTGAACGCGGTCTGCTGAGCTTTACACAATGAAAAAAAATCTGAATGCACGAGCCAGTCGAAGTACAAGTAGAGATGTTAGACTATGGCAAAATGTAAATGAAGCTATTCCGAGGCTCGATGATGACTCTTTCAAATTCTTTCTGGTTGTCAAGTGACTGCTTTGAGCAATAGCCGTTGCGACCCCTGAAATGGACATTTTTTTTTTTTCAGTGGTTAAACGAAGATGGTAAATATGATGCTGTGGAGTTCTGCCATTCAGAACATAAAACTGGGGTGCATTGTTCCACTCTTACTTTCTTTTGGATAGTGGTTGGTTGTTGGTACTATTGCTGTTTCACATTGTACATCACTGTACAGGTGTGGATGAATCTCCTACCTACAAATGCTGTGACGATTCTCCCACTGAAGATGTTTCCAACTCTTTCTTATATCTTGATCTAAATATTTTAACCAACAAGAACATTGGTTCATTTTTGTATGGAACCATCATCTGTGCCAAATGGCATAGTTGATACCAAACTGTTGAGAGGGTAAATACACACATCTAGGCACAGTTTTAGACAATAACTGGTTTTTGATGAGATTTGACAATGTAAATTTTTTTTTTAAATGTCAACAGTATTTTGCCTACAGAAATGTTGGTATCCGTTCAAAGTTCACTAACCTGTTATCGTAATTGCATTGAATCCTTGCCTTTTCATTTACAGGTGAGCGAGTCTTAAGTGGTGTGACCAATGTGTGCATTAAAAGTTATATAAGAAATGCGTTGCACAAATGAAATGACAATTGTAAGCAATAGAAGCCACATTTCAAATACTGTGCACTTTTTCCATTACGACACTTAGGGCAGTGAAGATTAAATCGGGAGCAAAGTTGTTTCGAGACCAATTTTTTCTCCTCCATGCCTTTATTCCACTTCCTCGATTATGAATCCAGCGCATGTGTAAACAGTGGCCATGAATTTTTTACTTCGTGTGTGCAAGTGCGTGCACACACACACACGTGTGCATGTAAAACTATGCGCATGCATGTGTGTGTATGTGTGTTCAGATGGGTGAATGGGTGGGGAACGGTTGATGGGTGAAGGGGGGGGGGGCGTGAGCAAAAGCATGTATGTGTGGTGGGGGAAAAGAAAGGGAGACGGGGAGGGGAGGGGCTGTTTTATTCAACTTGCTTTTCTTTCACTCAATAATTGTTTTAAATTATAGTCAGCTGTATGTGCTTTTTAAATACATCAATTTTTTTTTCCTCTTATTTCAATTGTGTTTAAATGATACTTAGCCGTGTGTGCTTTTTAAAATATTATCATTATATGAGATGTGTACAAATGTTCAACTTTCTGTATGTTTAGTTACTTACATCTTAAAACAGTTTCTTATTCGCTTTCATACATATGCTGTTGTGTACCATTTTGCTTTTGTGGTTACTGCTAAACCTGATACAATTTCTCCATAAAAATGTTTCTTACTCGCTTTGACATACATCTGCTGTTGTGTCTGTTTTGCTTTTGTGATTACTGCTGCACCTGACACACAATTTCTTTTTAAATACAATAGTGGTTTTATGTTATGTTCCAATTATCAACAATGCATGACCATCTGCATTGGTAGGGAAACTTGGACACTGCAATATATTAAGTGAATCGATTGCTTGGTACCAGTCTCTCCACTTGAGCCCACTGCACTTGATTATGATAGGGTCCGTGATCTGTGAACCTACAGCTCGCAATGCTTATCACTGCACCATGGCCGCATTTATCTCTGAACAATTACCGTTGTCAGTATGTTTGAAAATGATGTTCAATCAGCAGTGTTCATCTTAACAAATGACATACTTGTAATTTCGATTTATTTATGATGGAACCAAATACTTGTAATTTCTATTTATTTATGATGAAACCCAGCTGGTTCTACCAAATCTCTGAGTGAATCAAGTACAAAACTGCATGCATGCATTTCAGCATCATAGCTCTACACCTGCTTACTTGTCCTATCTGGTTGCCATCTTTGTTTTCTCCACTGCTACAGACAGTTCTCCATCACTGTCACTTCCAATCCATATCTCACAATTTCTGATCCTCTATTTATAGCCCACAGTTTTGGAAATCCCTCCATTTTAATCTTCACCAGAAGTCGTGGGTCTTGCAGACCATTTTCCACTTAACAAATTCAACTGAAATCAAATTTTCACCGTAGCAACCTGAAATTTAAGATATGGCAAAACAGCTGCTAAAATGTCTTCTTGCTTTACTTCATTACTAAGCAAACAGCTTTTGTTTTTTGCAGCCCTCAGTTTCAAAATCAGCCATGTACCCACTTAACATTAACATGGATTCATCCATGTCCACATTTGTATGCTACTGGATCCTGCCACGCTCAGGTCTGCCTATATTTCATGCTGACCTTGGATACACACGATCCCAAGCCACACTTCACCCATTGAAAGTGCCAGCGATTGAACCAGTGATCCTGTGATTCCCAGAGTTCTGACCACCTGGCCATCAATGAACTTGCCAGTACTGTTTATACTTGAAGGTCATGGAGAAGAAATAATAATCCAAAGTTACCGTGAGAGGAGAGTCAGAGGGGCTACAGGATTTGATGATCAAACACTGTGAACACAAGGATGATATTGTGGAGTTCCACTCTGGTCTGGTATATCATGACATGCCTGCACTTTATGCTATCTCTTATCATATACGTTAGCATCAACCAGACCCAAGGAACTGCATATAGCATACTCAACTGTCGGTACACACTAGTTGAGGCCAAAACGAAAACAAAACACATATATACAGACAGACAAGTATGCCTCTGGTGGGACTCAAAGCCACGTGTCTCAGCCTGTACCTACTAAAAAAATTATCAATTCTTATTCTTTCTGCCATTGACAGGATTTCTATATAAGCTAAAAAAAAAAAAAACAAAGAAAAGAAGGCAAAGAAATGAATACTCAATAAAATGCAAACAAAGTGTGAGCACATCGAAATGAAACCACATGCCACTGGATTCCAAGGCCAATCGTGGGCACAATGTAAAAATAAAGCAGTCTCTTCTCAAGGGCATGTTTTCTTTCATTACTCTTTTTGTTGTGAACTTTGATTTCCGGATTTACTCAAATTAACTGGCAGTTACACTGCTTGGTCAATGTATGTGAATATATATGTGAATATTATATATATATATATATATATGTGTGTGTGTGTGTGTGTGTGTGTGTGTGTGTGTGTAATTATTTGTATGCATGTGTCTGTGTGCACATGCATGCATGAGTGAATACATACCACAGATCAGATTAAGCATAAATGCCAACTCCTCAGAATATATTTTCTTTTAACAATATGAACACTTTCTTTTTTAAGTCTGAAATTTTTTTTTTTCTAACTCTCCAACCCTCAATACCTTCAGCATACATTTTGCTTACATTGAAAACGTACATTATCCTGCAACAACGTGCATGCGAGTTCCACTGGGTAGACGGCACTATGCATGGGTATTTTTTAGAATAATTTTCACAAACCCTCTCCTTCCGTTGCTGCTTCATAGTTGCAGCCAAATTCACAGTACTAGTTTGCCTTGCTGATTTAAAGCCCAACCAGTCATGATCCATTCAATAAATTGGTGAAGCAGATGGTAACAATAATCCGATAATGGAAACCTGACACAGACCAAAAGCTCCTTTCCTAATTCAGCTGACTGATCTGCTCTCTGCAGATACTGTGTAGATCTGTGCATGACTGGCTTTTGTTTGGCTTCATCACTTGATACAATTAGTGTTATTCACTAACCCAAAATGTACTCAATACACCACATGCATCATAAACAACCAAAAACCAACAGGGAAGCAGGCATGTGACCCTAACTGGTCAAAAATTAACTTGTCAGAGCATTTTTGACATCCGAGTAACACAGGAATAAATTGCGGACTCTAGTTTACCTGTCTGATCACCTCTGCAGAGGGCACTCTAGTTACATGGGAGGTCGGGGTTCGAATCCCATCAGAGTCATGTTGGTTTTTCTGCCCCGACCGGCTCCTACCCAGAGTTGAGTTTGCTGCGGACTCAGTTGGGAAGACTGGGACCACACAGTCGAGTTTCATCCACTTTATGAATGCGTTTCTGAGAGTGTTGCTCAAATTTCCTGACCAACACTGCAGGTGTCTGTATCTCTCGGGCCTGGTTGACGCCGGGATATATTATGAAAGGAAGCGTAGAGAACAGCCCTGTCATGTAGTCTCAGACCAAAATGGAAATCCGTAGCATCATCTTAATCATCCTCATTCTCATCGATCAGCATTAAAAAAAAAAAAAAAGTCTCAAATTCTGTGGCCCTTCATGCCCTGCTCTCATGGTGACCTCATTTTCGATGTCCTCTCCACGTCAGTGGCCTTGGTTTGGTTCCGTCGGGGTCACCGGTATCGGCGAGTCCATGGGGGCTGTCGTTGGACGGACGTGGTGGTGCCCTCCGGAGGGAGAGCTCACTCACACCGGCTCCGCGACTAAGCAATTATTGTCGTCAGTAGGGGGCTTAGTAGGTGGTGTCCTGCGTATGTTAGATCAGAACAGGCGCCACTGAACACCACTGAAGTGACTCGGCAGCAGTGCAGTGTCTTCTCCGGTGGGTTGCCTCTTGATGACTTGATACTGACTGCTCCCTGTGGATTGTCGGTGCTGGGGCTGTGGTGGGGGGGCTGACCAGGCTGTGGCTGTGGATGGGGTGTCGGAATGAGCGGCGCGTGTGCACACTTCCTCTGAGGTGGCGCAAAGGTTGGGACAGCAAAAAAAAAAAAAAAAAAAAAAAAAAAAAAAAAAAAGGATCATGACTGAATACTGTGTCAATGTGCGAGCAGTGTGTCAATGTTCAAGTCATAACATTCATACAAAATGCAAAACTAACCACGTTACTCTGCTTAATGTCATCTTTATTTCAAAACAACATTCAGAAGAATGTCAAGCAACAAGTCAACATACTCACACAACAAAAAATCCACCAAGAACTTGAAAAAAAAAAAGAGAAAGAAACAGGGAGGGGGGATAAAGTTTACCTTTAGTCTTTCCATAATGCTGACCTTTCAGGTAAAATTTATCAAAACAAAATGTAAGCATACTACTTCTCTGTGATTTTGATCTGTGTCTGTAAACTTCATTTCATCCATCCATTACAAAAAAAACAAACAAAAGTAAGAAATAAAAACTCCCAGAACTGCCTCAGGCGTCAATGGTGGAATCACAATCCACAAGGTTGGTTGTGTAAAGCCTTTGAAAAAATCTTCAAACTGACAAGTAAATGCACCTGCGTATATTGTTACTTTTGACAAAACATACACAATTGATACAAGAAACAGTGTGCAGATTGTCTGAACCAATTTGACACAACAAATTTACAAACTAAAGTACTGAAAACAAAAACAAACAAAAAACCTTGCTCCATCATGCTCCACTGACTGTATGTTCCTCATTTTCATTTCACAGTTGCCCACAGTTAGCTATAACTATCTTCTTTGTGGTCCTCCCACTTTGTGTACCACACTTTTCCATCTCTCTCACGATCTCCAAGCCCTCTATCACTTTACCAAACACCACGTGTTGCCATCCAACCTGCACAACACCACATGAAAAGCATTGTCAATAATGCATCTTTAATGTAATCAATGTTAAATATATAAATATGCACATTAAAAAAAAAAGAAAAGAAAAAAGAAACAGCATGCAGATTAAAGAAATACAAGGTTTCCTGCTTGATAATAAAAATGATGCTTGAGAACAACATGACAGGTCAGGATCAAAGAGTTGTTTTATTTACTACTCTTTTAGCAAGACACTTCGTCCCCTCTGAAGAAACAAAAATGATTCCTTAAATTAGTGGGTCATCCAAAACACAACCACCTCTTTGTAGATTCCACTTTCTTTCACTCACTGCCCAACCTCCCATCCATATCTGTACCTTTCTTTTTCTTTTTTTTAACTAAAAACACTATTTTGTTGTTTCTGATTATTTCTATAAAATCTACAAATTTACAGACAAGTGGGAGCCCTTTGATTAGCATGTGCCACAGCGTATCTCCTGTCAAAAAGAAGTCTGAGCAAAGACCTGCACTCAGGAACATTGTTTTCTGAATCTCCACTGTTGATGTAAGGTTTTGCCCTGAAGAGATGTGGCAAAATGAGTTAAAGTGTTCCATTATCTGCCACTCCTTGCATCAAACACCTAAAAAAAGCACACATAAAGAAGACTACAGAAAACAGAAGGACAGGAAAAAGATCATGTGAACTTGAACATAGTAACAGTCTGGGAGAGAGAAAGATCTGGAAAAAGAACAGATATAAGACAAGTATGAACGTAGGTCACTTTTAGTCTGAACCTTCAGCCTCAGCTTGCCAGGTATCAAAATTCTACCTCACTGTACTTAGGCCAGTCAGCATCATGGCCATATAGCATTTTTTAAAGTAAGCATTCCATCAAAGTAATGATGCCCTTGTCACCATAGCCTGAAGGATCCCTGGGCCATGAAAGCCTCAAAAACAACAACAACACTGCAAGCCTTAGGACAGATTTAAGATGCGCTGACGATTTTTCAAATTATTTTTGTAAAGTCAACAAGTTTTTAAATTTGTTACCAAATTTGACACACACACACACACACACACACAATCAAAAGAGTGAAAGGTATGCATGCTTTCCTTAATCCACCAACAGATAACTTGAGAATATTGCGACTTTCTCAACAAGTAATGGATTGAGTATATTGCGACTTTTTCTACAAAATAATTTTTCCTTTGTCCTATTAACATATTGGAATGTCTGCATAGCTACTACCTCCTCTCAGTGAAATTTTGGAAGCCTGGAGATGAAGAAGGGGCAGTTTGGTTTTGAATTAAAAGCATTCTGACTCCATACTGCTTCCACTGATGAAAGTGAAAAAAATATATTTCATCAACTGATACACTTCTTGGCAGTAACAGAACTTCGCTTGGACTTTACAATATTTTGTCAGCCCTTCCAAAAATGACCCAAAACTACAATTCTTATCAAAATTAGAAATTCAAGATTTTTTAATCCAGTGTAAGATTTCTGGGTTGCTTTTTCAAAATTGGGAAATTTCTGAAAAAGTCAAGAGGATTGGCAGCTGTGGAATTGCCCTTGTTCTGTCATTTTTTTTAGGAAAAGAGCAACCTCTGACCCGTTTCATAACTTTAATCATAGAGAAAACTACATGGATTTCTGTTTCAGCACAGGATGTTTTTCCATACTTTGACAGGCATTGTTGACTAGCGATCACCCAGTTTTTTTTACTTGTTTGTAGACCCAAGCCATCAAGCTTTCCAATTTCACTTTCTTTTTCACTAACATCTGAATCAGAATTGGTTTTGTGTTGCCTCTCTGATGCCATCTTTCTGCACAAGTACAGGCATTTCTACCACTGGCATCATACGACTGCTCTCCTGCCTCCATCCTCCCTCCCCACTTGCCACCCCCTTTGCCCTATCCAACCCCTCTGCCAAATCCCAAAGTGGGCAAAAACCCCTCAAAGTGGGCAAACTGGCACAGCTTGAAACTGAGGTGTAGATTTCATAGTTGACAAAGTCGTACTTGTTTTTCATTTTCCCCTTTACCTGCCCGTAGTACTGTAGTCTGGGACCTTGAAACATAGGTGAATAATGGCTATTGGCTGGTCTTGATAAAGTTTAAGTTTAACACTAAAAATTTCTTCAATAGGAGACTCCCATACTTGACAGACTTCTTCAGACTCATTCTCGTTTGTGCTGCCTGTCTCTCTCTTCATTGTCAGACTTAAGCTCAGACACAAGGCTTGAGTTGTCTTCTGCACAGTTCACATCTTGAGGCATTTAGAGAACCACAGTTACATCTATGTGAAAACTGATTACTCTCAGTTCTGAATCATCTGATACCTCTTGAAGTCATTTTCCATGCCATGCCAAATGTTGCTTAAACTCCCAACTAACACACAGATATTGTTTCTATGTCTTTCAAATTCCACAGAGATAAAATGACAAGCTGATGAATAATGGTTCTCAAAGCAACTGATGCACAATTACATCTACATTATCTACTATTTTCTTCCCATTGCCAAACACGCACACGCACACACACACACACACACACATGGGCGCACGCACACACACACACACACACACACACACGCATACACACTGAAAGCAGTGAATGAGAATGGGTCCAACTTGTCATCAGAGAGCTTGATTCATACACATGGATGTACGTGAAAATGTAATGCAGAGTCAACAAAGATGTTTTTACAATCAAGGCACTGAAAAAGGCAAACTGTCCAGGAATGAGGAGGGAAGCCCTGTTCATGCCTTCATCGTTTTGTGTTATCTGTTGAATTTTTCAATAACAGCCAAAATAGGCCATGATGAAGCAGTCTATTTTCAGAATGTCAACATGAAATTAAATAAACAAAGGGCATCCTTATACTCTTTTTCCATAAATAAAACCGCAAAGCAAGTTTTCAGTTTTATCCAAGATGATAACCTTGGTAAATCTTTTTCTTTTATGGCCCATAGAATCAATATCTTTCCACAGAACCATTCACGTAAAGCAATCATTGAAAACACAATCTATCAACAGTTCAAAGTGGAACCAAAATTCTAAATTCCCAAACACTGTCAAACCATGCTCATTATTCTGACAGGTTAATCCAATATAACATGTAACTTAAATGATTATATTTAGATAACATAACAGTGAAACATCAGGACTTAATTTCTACCCCCAAAAGATGACTGGACGTTTCATGGCAAAGAAATCCATTCCCTTCTCTCAACACTTTCTTCCCTGCACAAGTACCAATTGCTGAATTTGTACACTTCAATGATATTTACATTCTTATACTGTTGATCTGTCAAAATTTACACATTCCAAAAGTGTGCCTAGAATTCCAAAACCTTTGAATCCTTTAAAATGCTGCATTTCTCCCTAACATCAAACACTTCCTGGTAACATGATGTATCAAGTACCAAGTGTTCCATCATTTTCAACATCTATTTTTGTTGTCCTTTCTACTGCCATAACCTGAGATGATTCACAGTGACATCCATGTCATTTGCTGGTGGGTGGTCACAGATAGTAGGACCATATTCTTCCAATTCAGGGTGAAGCTGCTATTTATGCTGTGATATTTGCTTCCGTTTCTACTGCAGGCCAGGTCTTACTACCAATCAGTCTTTTCTGTGCAAATGAAAAACTGGGAACCATTGGTGTCTTGGCCCGCATTTGCCATGGACAGAATCCCTGAAATCACAACAGTCGTTGAAGTAAACATATGCAGACTCAATGTTACAAATCATTTACAATTCCTTAAATATACAAATTGTACAGCACAATATGAAAAAAAAAATCATTCATTTCAAGCATGTCACATTTGCCAACCTGGAATGACCTAGGTGGGGTGGAAGTGGGGAAAGGGTACCCAATCCTTAAACTGAAAAGCCGCTATCCAATCAATACTGAAATTTGGATTTAGCATCCCATCCATCCCACCAATCCTGAAATTTATCACAATATGTGATGGGATCCTGAAACTTTTTCTGGCAACTTTATATTATATATGTGTGTGTAGTGTATGTGTGTGCCCTCGTGCATGTGCGCAGTAATAATTCTTATACACAAATGTGCATCTTAGATGCCGAAATTCCCATCTGGCACATTGGAGTCAAGTCTCATGCATGCTTAAAACATAACAAAATAAACCGTGATACAATGACTTTCTCCTGTATTCATTACATCTCTGAGCAGCACGTAACGCAAAAGCGCTTTTGTCTGATCCGCCACGGTTGAAGTTATAAAAAAGTTAACTTTCCTCTGCATGTTAAAACATTCTGAATAAATGAACAACTTCTGCTTGAGAACTCTTTCTACTGAAAACCAACAAGAGTTGTCAAAATAGATTACCCAGTCCATGATTAGCCCACACGATCATGTGATCTGGCCAAGCACAAGCAGCATGGAAAATTGTATGAAACTCCACTTTTGAGAATCAAAATCAACAGTTCAGCTGTGGCCTGCAGGTGAATGGATCAAAGGTTGAATGATCTAAGCAACATGACAGATTCAGATATTTAAAATGGCTCCTTTATGAATGTAATAATGCGTTGCACACAGTGCAAGAGTGGCCAGCCTACATAGTTGCATCAAAGATTCCATGAATATTCATCACTTGCCTCTTGTTTGTCACCAGGCTTCCATGATCACTGCATGGCAACTGGAATATGATCAAGCAATAAAATATTTCAGCACTTATGGAAATAGATCTGGAAATTCTGTGATGAAATCAAAGACGACATCCCACATTTCAAGTTTCAATGTTAAAATCCAGCCAGTGCAGGTGCTCATATTTATTCATTTCAGTTGACAACAGTCTACTAACACTGGAACATGAATCTAAACAGATAATGTTCAACATAATCTGGAGTGGTTCGTTATCAACACCCTCTTTTCTTATTTATTTCTGTCTCTTTCCCTGTGTACTTATGTGTGTGAGCCAATCAAAGCACGCTCATGTGCGTATGGGTATGTATATGTGCATTTGTGTGGTTTTCAGTATGTTTTCTAGCAGTTATCAAATGTGACCCCCTAAATATTTTTGTGACACCCTGAAAATAAACGAGATTTTCACACCAAGTCTGACCTCGCCCCCGAGATTTTCACACCCCCCCTGACCCCCCCCCCCCCCCCCCCCCCCCCCCCCCCCCCCCCCCCACTAATTTGTAGGAAATAATCACTGGGGTGTGTGTGTGTATGTATGTGTGTGTGTGTGTGTGTGTGTGTGTGTGTGTGTGTGTACAAAAAGAGGGATGGTTCAAGACTTAGTCAGTTCTGATACAAAAACTTAGAATAAATTGAAAATTACCTTCTTAAACAAAATTGCTAGCAATGCATCAGTTTGCAAACTCATTCCCCTGCCCTTGAATTTGTTAATAAATCATGGTTCCTTAGGACATCCAAACAAACAAAAAATTCAGAACTTTATAATGACTTTCCACAAAATCTGAATATAAAATTCAAGGACTGTAATTTTGATTATATAAGTCCTATGCATATTTTAGTAGCTTCATCTAGTTACTCCAGAAGAATCTGGTAATAAGTAGACCAAAGAGAAAAGGGCAGTTCTGGCACATAACAAAATCAACTTGGACTTTATTTCATGCTTTATCAATGCTCTGTGTTATTTTGTGATTGTCTCATGCAACTCTGAATTGCTTCATAAAAAGCTTCATTTACAAGCACTTTTAAGCACTCTGAGGTACCTACAAGCACTCAAATCCAAATTTCAAAGACTCATTTACTCCTTGATTGCAGTCCTAAAAAATCAAGAGCTTTCAGGGCCCTTCAAGGACTGTAATTTGTAAATTTTGAACAAATTGAAAATAGAATATAAGAAAAATAAAAGGCACTGAACTATCAACATTATCTTAATTGGAAAAAAAAAGCCCCTTGTGTCTGAAGGTGTATGTGAATTATTCATGCTCAGCAAAACTGCGGGTTTTTCTTAATAAAAATATAGATCTGCCATTGCATATTTTTCCTTACTTTTGTTCTTGTGACCTGTGGTCTGGAGGAGACGGGGGAATGTAGAAGAGTATGTGAAGATCGACTAAGAGCAGGAAACATCAGCCGCATGTGTACTGAATCAATGATCCCACATATATCCTTCCACTCATTACACATATATTCATGGAAAATGTTAATTCTAAAGAAAAAAAATGCAGAAATTAACAGAACTGAAACAACTGAAATAATGCTTGCATAAAATAATGTGCAATACCAAAAATTAATGTGTAGACTGCATGTCTCTGAAAACCCAAATAATCCCGATGTTTCAGTACTTCTAACAAGTTTGATTTGATCCACTTACAATCTGCTTCTAGACAGAGAGCTATTGGGGTTCAGCCAGGAGAAAAAAATATTAAAAACATGCCTTGACCTCTCCATAAATATAGCCTCCTTTTCTTTTTGTTGTACACATGGTTTGTTGTGGTTGTACTGCCCCTCCCCCTCCCCCCCCCTGAAACCTTCAAGGAAGGTGATTGTACCACATACTTTAATGTGTAGTGTCCGTTCCCCTCTGACAGCTTCAGACTTAACAGTGATCATAGCACATATTTTAATGTGTAGTTTATTGTTTGCATGAACAGCAACCAATTTCTTCCAACTCACTGCAGCCACACTTCAAACTTCCACCACACAGCATGCACTGTACATGCATGAATAGCTTCAGATTGCTGATGTGCCCGTACTATTTTCTGTGAAATTTTAAAACGGCATGTAATACATCACTTATACTCATGCACCAGGCAGTTGCGCACCATTGCGGCAGTGTCAAAGTGTGATTCAGTCCTTTCTCACTCACCACGTGGAACAGCAAAATTCAACAAACTGTGCCTGTCCACACCACCATAGTTCAGAGATTCATGTGTATGATTAATTTTCAATGCATTAGAATCAAAACCAGTGACAAGATTTGTCTCCAGTCCTCATGAAAAAAACAGTATCATCCCTTTGCTTCACCGCAACTGTTGGTTCCATACATGCTGCATCCAAATTTCGATGCACTATGCAAGCAGCAGTGAAAAATATGCCACCAAAAGCAAAGCAGAAATTGGTAGGTCCCCCCTTACTCCTGAATACAAACCCGTCAAAAGAGCTTGAAGAACATTTTTTAAGCAAATCAAACATTACAAACATGTGTGTAAGTTTATAAGTGTGTGTGTGTGTGTGTGTGTGTGTGTGTGTGTGTGTGTGCGTGCACGTGTGTGTGCGTGTGTATGTGCGCGCGCGTGTGTGTGTGTATTTTTTTCAACTCTGTGCATGTGCATATGGACAAATATGTTAATCTTGACAAATTTGTTTGTTTTGTTTTTTACCAACAAAGAAGAAGATTGAGTAAAATTCAGATCTAAATTGTGATCTTCTTGTTTATTGAAACTGAGATTATGATCCTGTTGTTTGTCTGTTTTAGGTGCTGTGGGTGTCCTGAAGTGGATGGACGAGAAGCTGTCTATTTCATCACCACCAAAATGGATCCAGCTGAAATGGGGGAGGTCACCACAAGGACAGGCAGGAAGATGATGCCCAAAGCTGTCCAGGACTACATAATCAACATGGCAGGAGTGGACACAGTGACCAGCTGATCACCCACATGCCTTTGAATTGGAAAAATGAAGTGGTGGAAGACGTCATTCTTCCATCTCTTCACATCGTCACTGATTCAGGCATCCATATTCCATGACAAGTCCCGGAGAACTCGGAGACTACCCAAAATGCCTCTGAAGAAATTCACTGTCTCTGTTGGCAATGCCCTAAGTACCCAGTACCATGTTGGTGTTGCTGCTGCACAGGCTGCTGCCCACCTGCTGCCCGGCCTCTGGCTCATCCTCCTGCCCAGCCTCCACCTCATCCTCCTGCCCAGCCTCCACCTCATCCTCCTGCCCAGCCTCCAGCTCATAATCCTGCTTAACCTCCGGCCCAAACCACCTGCCCAGCCGGGCCCTTCATGCTCTCCAGCACAAGATCCCACATCACAGGTTCATCTTGGAGGTGGACATTTTTCTGCTGTCCTTCCTCCAGCGCCAAGTGGGAAAAAGAATTTCCAGACGACATCCAGTTGTAAAACTGCGGCAGAGTGCAAACTGGTGTGAAAAGCATGGTGTTACCCCATGTTGCAAGTTGTGCCATGGAAAAAACATCACATGTTTTCAACTTTATCACACTATTAAAAAAAACTATGTACATTATAAGAAGGTTGTGACCTGTTTGCACTGTGCAGACTACGGCTGTTTTTCAACGCCAATTCATGTTTTAGTCAGCAGCATATGATTTGTGTTTGTTCATTTTGATACTGTAAAAACTTTCAAGTAGTCATTGGGTACCTACTACCAGCATTCTAAATGAGATGTATAAGGAAAAACCTCTTTTTTCAAGAAAAGCATAGGTTTCACACCTGTTTGTATTTCCAACTAACTCATTAGTAAAGATACCCCATCTTCCTCCTGAGACTGACGAAGTACTGAATAAACAAGAGCTTTGAAATTATGTACTTTGTTTATATAGGTACACAGTTACTATGTTTCAACATTTCAAAAGTGTGTGTGTAGCCATTATTTTTTTTATGATTTTTTCCCCCAATACTAAATAAATACCCAGCCTCCTGAAGACTGCTGAAACGACAAACTACAAAGTACTGTCATATTTTACTGATTTTAGTTCTTTTGCTTGGTAAAGAAACTGTCAAATAGTTATTTTTTTACACCCTACTGGGTTTCTCAAAATGATTTATGATGAAAATGGGCCTTCTTTCAACAACAGAGAAAAGTTCACTTGTATGCATTTGTGTCAAATAGTATTTTCTTTACACTCTACTGGATTTCTCAAAATGATTTATGATGAAAATGGGCCTTCTTTCAACAACAGAGAAAAGTTCACTTGTATGCCTTTGTAACTACCTTCAGTTTCACTTAATATGAAAAATAACCCCTTCTTCATTCAGCTACAAAAAGAGTATGATATATGCTACAGCTTTGAAACTTTGTACTGACCCTTTCAATCAAACAATAATCATGTGTCCAAATTTCACGTGTTCTTGTTGTGGTGTATTTTTTTTTTTTTTTTTAATTTTCGGAAAAAATGTGACCAAATGCCCAATAGGGAGTGAGTTAATGACTGATGAGTTTTTTAAAAAAATTCACAAAGGTATTTTCAAGATTTTATAACCAAAATAAACTAGATGATGGTTAAACTTAAGCTCACCAATTATTTTCTTTCCTGAACATTGATTCTGTATCATATACTCAACACAAATGAAGTCTGTTTTCAAAATTTACCACAGAAAAAATGTCGCTTCCCCAAGTATCTAGGCAGGAGAAAGCATCCCATCCACATCTCTCGCCGAACTGGTGACTGCACAAGCACAATCTCGCCTATTTCATCACGAAGTTTTGCAATTTTTTTTTAAATCCAGATTTCCCATTTAATCTGGAGGACTTGCACCCCTTTGTATATCCTGAACTGCCTTTAAAAACCACATGACCTTGACCTAAATCTTTTCCATATGCTTAAGCAAATTAGATCAGATGAAAAAAAAAATTCATGACACCAAATCAAACTTAACAATAAACACATTTTCCATGTGTTAGCATTAAAGATGAAAAATAACTGACTATGCTCAACACAGAAAACCGTTCTCTACCAAAAGAAACCACTCCTGTAGAAATATCAATTTAAAAACAACAGCAACAGTACAAATAGACAAACTGAAAAGATACAGATGTAGACAGATATATATATGTATATATCTCACACACAGGCACACGTGTGAGTGTGTACTGATAATGAGACATAGATGATAGATCAATAAAGACAGACAGACAGATAAATATTACACACACACACACTTAAACAAAGTGTGTGTGTGTGTGCCTCACCACCACCACCACCAGCCCCCCCCCCCCTTATTTCTCTCCCATATATAATCTATTTAAGTCTGTGCACAAGCACAAGAAATAATTATATAAGACAAGGAGGCCACAAATTAAAAAGGGAAAAATAAGGAAATTTAGAGAAAAGACTTTCCAGAGTGATATCTATTCAGACAATCCAGACACTTGTACATGTGATCAACATAGATCATGTGGCTCAAAAGGAGAGAATCAACTAATATCAAAATCAGCTCTAAAAGCACATGGTACAACTACTGAAACATACATTATGAATATGTGTAGTTTCTGTCTGAAACAGTGATACACTGAGGATGAAAAGCTCTATAACAAATTGTTCTTAACCAGAACAATCAATAGGTCAGAATGTCCTGGCTCATTTAACAAAAAAAAAGCATGAAGGATAGTTGGGAAAATGATAAACATTACCAAAGTCTTGTGGGAAGTTTGCTGGATTTTGTTGTATTACATAATTCACAGTAAACTATTCCTGCAAGGCTCTTTGTTGGTAAATGTATTTATGTACTTGAGAATGAAATTTATACTACTTGTAAATGTTATGTGTATAAATGTCATAGTCAGTGAATGCACTGAATCTTGACTACATCCAGTCAATGTCAATGAATAGCTCACAAACTGCAATTTTATATTCATCTGTTATGATGATGATGATGATGATAATGAATACTTATATAGCGCCTATTCTCGGCTAGATGCCAAGCTCTAAGCGCTTTACAATCAACACTCGTTTACACAACGAATGCAGAGGAAACCAATGAAAAAATACACAGAATATTGTGAAACCTGAAACCGATAACATTCAAAGCATTACTGACCAAGTAATATTTAATATAGCCAGCCAAATACTGAAACCAGACAAAAATTCAACTTTATTTTCATCTGGTTAGAAACCAACACTAAAACTGTCTTGGATAATACTGTATACATTTTTTTCCCTATACCTCTCTTGAATTTTCAATTCGCTATGTCCCCTTCTCTCAATAAGAAAATAATGAACAGTAATATCAAACCCTTTTTAGTTCATGAAAGAAGTTCAAATGCCCACAAATAGTATCACAGTGTGAATGCATCGGAATGTAAAAGTTTATATCTTACCTACAAGCTGATGGCATTCAATGGGCAATTAAGTGATTAACTGAAAAGCATGCACTATAACTATACAATGCTTTGTACAAAAGATACAGAAAGCAATAGCTGAATAGTTCGTTCATCTGCCAGAGTAAAGCTTTAATCAGCCAACTGACCCAACATGGATGAAAAAACCATCAGAAATTTTCAGTTTGAATCAGACTATGTCCAGAGAAGAACACATTAATGCGTAACTATTGAAATAAACTTAACCTTTGGAAGGAATCAAATCATTAAACTGGTATTTAGTGGTAAAACCCATTATCCTTAAATGGCCATGGCTTAATTCTTTTTTTTTTCCCCCTTACAGTATGAAATTCATGGATGACTGAGTTAAAATACAGCATTAACTGCTTTGCACCTTTTCTTCAAAATAATTCTATTCAGAAATCATGCACATAGGTATGATTAATTGTGTGTAGCAACACGCTCAAACACCCTCACTGGAGAATGAAACGCACTTGAAATACTAGCTTATGTGTGTTCCATAATACCATGTCCAACCTTCACCCATGTACACAGTAAAATTTTGCAACTGTCTGCCTGTTCATATTGCATTGATTACAGCTCTCTTGACCTTGCATACTATATCAGAGTTGTCATTAATCAAATACCTCAAACTGTTTTTGTCATGAAGAAAAAAACTTCAAGTATGATTAAAAAATACTAATAACAACTTGCCACCTCCTCCTCTTCCCACCACATGTCCAACTCCCTTTTTTTCTCTTCTCTGTGTATCATCGTATCATTGTAATGTGGGAAAGACTGGGGAGGAAGGAAGAGGTGAGGAGAGGGGAGGTATATTGTCTTACTTCTAATGTTTTTATTTGCAAACCTACGATCATATGAATGTTTATATAATGGCAGAATATCATACTGTGCAAGTCCTTTTTCCCCATCATGATCATAACTGATAATACAACGGTACATCATTACTTGTATAATACAATACAGCTTTCAAAACCTTTTCCACCTCTACACGACCACAATCATCTTGCATACCTGGTCCAGTGTGCTTCAATGTGAAATTTTCATCAGCAAACGTGTTGCCATAGATGCTTCTGCCTCCAGTGCCATTGTGATTTGTGAAGTCACCCCCTTGGCACATGAACTTTGGGATAATCCGATGAAAGCTACTTCCTTTGTAGCCAAACCCTTTCTCACCAGTGCAGAGTGCACGGAAGTTCTCTGCAAATCAAACAAGTGAGATTTTCCACTTCTGTTTGTGCTTCAGTGATGGGTGTCTATTCATCACATTCTCATCATACAATAGACTTGGACAATGAACTTTTCCACATGCATGTGTATCTAAACTACTCACAATGTACTTCATGAAAAAGTAGATTAAAATCTTATTTTAAACTGAAAAAGAAATACACCAAAACATAATTTCTAGGTTTCAGATTTTAAAACAAAGCCAACAGACTTCTTTAAAAGCTTTAAAAAAAAATTAACAAACTTATTTTCCCCTATCATTTTGCAAAAAAAAAAACACAGACACAAAATCGAATAATGAGTTCACTTAAATATTGATAAGAGATAATACTACCTAGGTGTACACATTTTCACCCAGAAACATTCCACCAAATGTGTGCACAAACACACACATGCTGGCACATCCAGAGAAAAACAAAAATGCCATAACTTGCCCCATACAACCCAAAGCGAACTAGGCTCTACACCTGGATTCTGACATCATGATATACAGAAAGGCTTTCTAAAATTTCTTGCAAACACAGCTAGCTGTTTAAGAGAGACAGCAAGTCCACTTTAAGCATTACTGTTTTGGAAGTTCTGAGTGACCATTCATGAACAGAAGCGTTCACTTTTGTTCCAAAGCATGTCCAGTTGTATACTACTGTTAGGATTACAAGAATATTAGATAATGGCACTTGTCACAAAAATGCTCACACACCAGAAAAGGACAATTCTACTGCATTCCCCATTCAGCTAAACAAACTTACCACGTCCATCTGTTTAAAATTTCATTCAGTTAACTGGCAAAATTTTCATTACTACGAAGCAAAGACTGAGATCCAAGCATGAGGAGGTGGTGGAAGCAAACACATTATCCATCCTTACCCTTAACACCAAGGGTCTCCTCTAAATATCCCACACTCTGCATATCTCCCACCCCTCCAGGACTGGACAAATGCAGTGAGACCCTGAGTTCTCCTATCCTCTAGCAAAGTGTTCTAAACCTTTTTCAAGAACACATGACGCTCGGGCTCATCACCTTCTCATATTGTTGCTGTTCTCCCTCACTGAGGCCACAGTGTGTCTACTATGTGGATCACCCTCACAAACAACCAAATGATGAGAGTTATTGTTGGATTCTTGCCTAAGAAATTATATCAAACAAGGGCCATCATCATCTTTGTCGTTTCTGAGCATTTTATCTCAAGCTATCCATTAAAAAAAAAAACCCTTGCTAATAAAATCAATATTGCAGTGAACCTCCAGCTAACTATGGCTGATAAAGTGAAAGATTCCAGGGCATTCTTCAATGTGGCTGACACATTCCTGTACATTGCTCTAAGCAAACCCGTGATAAGAGCAAAACCCCTCCATCTTCAACATTACATTTAATGTGATAACACTTTACCATACCAACAAAAAAAATGTTCTTAATCTTCCCCGCCATCCGTGCATGGGTATACCCAAAACTGATAGCAAAACAATGAAGCTGACTGGTTCTGTGCTTGGGCTGAAGTGTCAGACACTTTGCGAGGTGTCTACCAAAGTACTTCATCGGTCATGGAAATCTGACCAGAGCTAGCAAACCAGCCATCTTGTGACAAGCTGTGGTATATGAAGTCAAAAGCTACATTATACCATCAGGAACACATTTGATTTGCTTGAACGGTTAAAGCATTGGTTTGGTAATGGCAAGCCTGGAATTATTTCATAAATGACACAATTTTATGTGATTGCAAGTTTACATCTATCCTTTCCGTTGACACCAAGGGTCTCCACTAAATATCCCACACTCTGCATATCTCCCACCCCTCTAGGACCAGACAAATCAGTGAGACCCACAGTTACCCATCTTTTATTTTGATTTTTTTTTCTGCAGTTTCTGACTTTTACATTTCAATGCGTTTGTGGAAAGCAGTGGCCTTGCAAACACATCCAGTCTGTATTTACATATTCTGTGACACTGTGCATGCAGCAGGCAAGTACAGTCTTACGCCATTTTTTGCCATTTCAGCAAAGGAAATTAAGGGAACAATGCATGAAATTACCCCCTCTTTCAGTTTTTGGTTGTGATGGCTCATATTGGAGTTCGAATGGTGAGCAATTTTGGGATTTTTTTTTTCATTTAGTAATACAATTTTCTTTAATCCAGACAGAACATTTCCAGACCAGCTGTTCCAATCAAAATCCAACTGGTCATCAGAAGAGGCAGCCTGACCTCTTTCTCTATTCATAACTTTCCACGTGTGACAATTTATTGCACTCACTGTTATAATAACACAAAAAGAGATTACAAAAGTTATACCATTGACTTACCTGCTGTTTTTGGAACCACATCAGAGAATAACTGAAACAAATTTACAGATTAAGTTATATTCTGATGAAAAGTTTTTTCCCTTCTGTGCAATTTTTAAAAATGAATAATGTTTTCCCCACCCTTCCCTTTCTTTCTTACTTGAAGGAAATTAACTTTTGTTGTGCTCCTGAAAGAAAACAGATAATCAGATTTTTCGAAAAACAATAAAGTATTTGGCTGGTCATCTTTATCATGAAATCCTACAACTCATACCTATTCAAGCCTTTGAATTTGAATCTGTTAAGATCAAATTATACTTCCTGAGTCATGAAGAAGTTCAAAAGAAAAACATGAAGACAGCTTGCACTTCTATTCAGTCATGAAGCCCAGCAGTGAACGGAAATCCAGGGTCTTGGTAGCAGCAGTATTCTGGGCCAAAAGGTCCGCATCAGGCCAGGATGAGCCAGTTACACAAGGAAATGCATACGCCAAAAAAAGCCTTGTCCGCCAAAAGATATAAACTCTTGTCACACCTTGGTAAAGTGAAAGCTGGACAGTGTTAACTCTCCATTTTTTTTTTTTGCATTTTAAACAAATGGAGAGAAAACAATGTGCTGAAAACTTGGGTCAAACATCCATTAATCATCACTTCATTTATGTTTCGAAACACTTCTTCGCAACACCTTAAACCAATCAAGTGTACTCATAATTATCAGTTTGTTCCAGACATGCTGTAGATTATCATTTAAAACCAAACAAAATAACTCTCCATGATCCACCTTTGATACATGCTTGAGAGACATTTTTTTTCTGTCCCATCATTGTATGACCTAACTGGCATTAAATCGACACCACTCATTCTGACTCTCACCTATAGCCACAGCTCAGCCTGACTCATCACAGCCCCATAACTGGCAATCCACAGTGAGCAGTCAAGTCATAATCAGGTAACCCACCAGAGGAAACACTGCACCACTGCCGAATCACTTTGGTGATGTTCAGTGGTGCCTGTTCTGATCCTACATATGCAGGACACCACCTACTAAGCCCCCAACTGACCACTGATTGCTTAGTCGCAGAGCCAGTGTGAGCATGCTTTCTCTCCATAGGGGTGCCACCATGTCCATCCCACAACAATGCCCATGAATTTCCTGACACCAGTGACCCAGACAGAATCAATCCAAAGCCATAGATTTGGAAAGATGATCAAAACTGATGTCACATGGAGGACATGAAGGGCCACAGACAGATTTTGATTTTTTTTTTTTTCATGCTGATCGATGAGGATGGGGATGTTGAAGATGATGCTATGGATTTCCATTCTGATCAGAGACTACATGATAAGGCTGTACACTACACTTACTTTCATCATCATATTCCGGCGCCAACCAGGCCTGAGAGATGCAGACACCTGCAGTGCTGGTCAGGAAATTTGAGCAACACTCTCAGAGACACATCCATTAAGTGGATGAAACTCTACTGTGTGGTCCAAGTCTTCTCAAATGATCCCATAGAAGACTCAACTCAGGGTAGGAGCCAGTCAGGGCAGAGAAATCCTAAAAAAAATTTTTTTTTTTTAAAGACTGATGGGAACTAGCCGCATTTCTCATGCAGGGTACATGCTATGTGTAACCTGTCATCCATACCAATGGCCAAGCTGGCCTATTCTTCTGAAACTTGGTGATTTGATTTTACATGTGTGTTAAAAAGATGTTACGCGTGCATTCACACATGGAACCTCGGTTTATAGTCTCATTCAAAGGACTACCATTTACCATCACTACACAACTTTATATTCATCATGTAGATTTTATCCATTCCTTTGGCAGAAAAAAATAATTATATATCTAAAAAGAAAATTGAATTACTATGTCTCCAGTGAAGTTCCATTGAATATGCCACCAACTGATCATAGTCAGATGAGCTGTACAGTGAACTCCTTTTCATATAAACATTTGTTGAATGAATCTTTTTCAATAAAAAAAAAAAAAAAAAAAAAAAAAAAAAAAAAAAAAAAAAAAAAGAATCCCGCGACACAAAGGCATGCTTCCGAGCTCCCCCCCCCCCCCCCCCCCCCACTCTCTTCCCCCCACCTTAGCCACGTGTGGCCATAGTTGACACAAAGGCAAACCCGGCCATAGTTGACACGAAGGTAACCATCAAACCTCCCTCCTTCTCCAACACACACACACACACACACACACACACACATATATCTACAGTCCGTGTGCTCACAGATCTTTGGTAAATTATGTCACTGGAGTTTCTCCGTGAGAGTCTTTGTCTATACGGACGCATAAATGAACCAACCGCCGATTAAGTTCAAACAATTTCTGAAGCGAATGATGATAAGCGAATGATGATAAGAACAGATCACTCCCCTTCTCACTCCTGATGTGTTTGACTGACACTTATCAGCCAATTCAGAATTCTGGTTTAGCAAAGTAGAATACATATACCCGACACATAGAGTCACAACTTCACTAACCCCTCAAGACCGCTTGTAGATCAGAACAGTGAAAGACAAATGGACGACTAAAGAAGGCCTGGTAACCTCTTTGATCTCAAGTCATTCACTGGTTCATTCCCAGGAAAAAAAAAAACTGGGATCCTGGTCACGCTACACAGTATAGCTGAACCCCACTCTGGGACTATGCCAAAAGCAGGGGGAATGCCAGACACCATGGCTACCATTTAAACTGGGGCGACACCAGACAACCAGTCTACCCAAGAGGAGCAGTCACCAGCCACGGGAGACATCAACTACCCTCTCCGATACAAGCTAAGTTAGCTAACCACCTGGACTCAAACCAATCAGACCCTTATCGTCACTTTAAGAAGAAACAGTGAGAAACTGTCTATGAGTACCACTTTGGCTACTGCACAGGGTGTATGCAAGCAAAGTGGATGTATCTCAACCAGATGCATTCAGTGTAACTTAGACAGGCCCACTGTATTCCATCATAAGCAGCTGCACCCAGTGCAAGCATGTAAAGAAGGAGTGAGGAAGGGCCCCTCATTAGTGTGGTTCAATGAGAACTAAAATCTAGCCTACTGAAGTGACATGTAAATACTAACCTATGTGTCAGCAAGTAAAGTTGATGTGTAAAATTGCACTTGACTTGTGTCAGTTCTCTGTTGTTCAATCAAATGTTGAATGTTTGAACTTTTCTCTTCAATTCTGTCTATCGGAGCCACAAGTACTTCTAAGAGTACAGGCCTAAGGAAAATTATCTCAGAGCCACTCTTCAGTATTTTACCAGGACCTGGAACAAAAATTAAAATTTCTTTGATGACTAGTACCGGAAAGTTGCTCCTTCCACCCTTAGTAAGAGAGAGGGTGTAGGTGAAATGTTAAGATAATTCTCATCAAGAAATTATTCCAAGTCCTTTCCCCTAGAGGACTCACCTACCACTCATATCTCTCATCACATATACCCACACTTTCTTCAGAGTTGAGGATGTTATTCATGGCTGGACAGTTACACTTGCCTTTGACAGCTACAGATTGAGCGTGGTGTTGTAACTTTCAGACTGTTGTAACTGGTTCTTTCACTCTTCAGGAAATCATCGTCATTCTTAAAAACAAAGACACTCCAAATTTCTGTCTTTTCTTCTTGATGTAGGACCAGAACTTTATATCCTAGGGTTTCTAGAATGAAGTCCCTTCACTAAACATTTGCTTCAGGTATATTATGCTGGTTTTTCGGTTTCATACTTTACCTCTACCTGGAGGCATCTCTTTGATCTCGTTGTTTTCCCAAAATGATGATGCAATGCTTAAGATTTTTTTTCAGTCACCATGGACATATATCCCTTGGCTGTTTAATGTGACCAGACAAAAAGCACAGTCATGGCACAAACTTAAGCCAGTACGTCAAGGCCTACAAACAATTTCAACGAGTCATTAACAGTAAGCACCATGAATTGCTCTGCTTGTGCTTTTCACCCTGTGGACACTGCATGGATGTAGACCATCAAAATGTGTGTATGGGATGGGTGGGGTAGAGGTAGGCATACTGGGAGTAGAGGTAGGGGTACTGGAGGGGGGGGGAAGGGGGGTTATGTGTTTGTTACAACACCAAGTGTGTGTGTGTGTGTTCTATGTATCCGCTTGTTCATGTGTATTACTCTGCATTTGTCAATTTTTTTTTTCCTTCTGAAAATCAAAATATGCCCCTGCATGTATATGTGTTTCAGTGTGTGTGTGTGTGTGTGTGTATGTGTGTGTGTGAGTGTGAGAGTGTGTGTGTGTGTGTGTAGTGTGTGTGTGTGTGTGTGTGTGTGTCAACAGGACTACCGGAGTTATTCGTTCCTCCCGCGAACCGTCCCTGAGTGGAACGATTCACCGACTGAGGCTGTGGTTGGAGCGAGTCTCTTGGCGTGTTGACTGTTCACGTCGGGAGCTCGTTAACTCCACCAGCAGTCACAAGCTGTTTTTTGTTTTTTTTTTTTTTTTTTTTTGTTTGTTTGTTTTTTTTTTTGTTTTTTTTGCCTACCCCTCCGTTACAAGTGTCAGAATAATCAGCTTGTTGATTGAGGACACTATCTATATGAAGATGAAGATGAAGACCCAGTTCGATATCGTTGGAAACGTTGTTTCCATTTCCATTTCGACCAGCTGGCTGTCGTGCCGTCGAAAGCTTTTATTGTTGGTAAGTTGATTGGGCGCGTTGAACAGCTTCGTTGGGCCTTTCTTCCATCTTTTGTTTGACAGGAGTTGAGGTTCAGTCGCTCAACATCACAAGGCCAGACATGAAGCGTGTGGCCGTTTGTTTATTTTCCTTTCTTCCTTACTTTCCCATCAGTCATTGCATAAAGAGAGCTTATGAAAGGTATGCGAATTACTTCCCTTAGTTCGATAGCTGAATTCGTCTGCTAAGGTAAGCTTATCCTACATTTTGTCCTTGGTAACATACCTTAGGCCCAGACTGTTCACTTTTGTAAGGGTCTGCTGGCCACCATGTAAATAACTATGTTCAGTCCTACCTACCCAGAAAGTACCGACAGGGGTCCTTTTACCCACGCACCATAAAAGACTGGAATGCCCTGACCGACACAGTTGTTGAGGCAGACTCATGACACGTTTGTGTCAAGAGTAAGAAAACTACAGTAAACTTCGTTTTCTTTTTTTTTTTTTTTTTTTTTTCTTTTTTTTTTCTTTTCCTCTTTTTGCTGCGCCAGCCCACCGTTAAAACGTCAGAATAGTCAACATGATGACTCAGGCGTTTTAGTGGATGAAGATGAAGTTTGGAGCTCTGTGATAGCGGGGGGGGGGGGGGGGGGGGGGGGCGAATTTTGTGTGGCGCCCACAAATAGGAGCGAAGTTTCCCATGTGGGCTTTCACGTTGGCAGCCTAAAATCTAAAAATGGGACTTTTGTCCTCGGTAACATACGTAAGGCCCAGATTTTTCACTTTTGCGAGTGTCCGCTGGCTACCATGTGAATAACTATGTTCAGTCCTACTCATCCAGAAAGTTTTTGGAGCTCTGTGGTAGCCGACGGGGGGGGGGGGGGGGGGGGTTACAGGGCTGGTGGTGGTGGTGGTGGAAGGTGCGACAGCCTTTGTAACTTGACCAGCTGTCACCTTACCATCTGTCACCTGTTGCAACCTTTGATTGGGGGGGTCTCATGACCTCGGTGTTCACTAACTGACCTCAGTGCTTTTGAACTAGTGCTTTATGATAGTTTATGCGCGGCCAAACTTTAATGCATTAAAAAAAAAATCGTGAGTTTCTTCTCTGATGTCCGATTGAGACACTTTAGACAATAAACTTCTTTTTTTTTTTCTGACGGTAGTTTTCCATTTTTAGATCCAATGATGATTTTTTTTTTTTTAAACATCCCTGTATTTCTGATCTCTACTTCCATCTCATGACCACTTATCTCACTTCATTCTAGGCCTAACCGCCGTCAAAAGGTTTGCCGACTTTCACAGTGAAAATATTTTAGAAACTTCTACTACTAATAATACAAAGTGTTTCAAACCGTTTCAGTGTAATAGTGTCATCTTTATAAAACTTATTTTTCCCCAAAACTGTAATTGACTGGAACCATCTGGAAGAGAGTACCGTGTATGCAAAAACAGTTGGCTAGTTCCGCGCAGCCGTTCACCAGCGGGACTAGTGTACCCGCGCTCGCTCTCCCGTTGAATTTATGCCGCAAGGCCCTTCAATGTACAGATCCAGTTCCAGATCCAGATCCCAACTATGCGGCCATCTTCAAACCGGCTTCGGTTTTTAGGCTACCAGTTTGCTCATCGTAAGACGTTGCAATAAACGCGCAATCAACACATTTCACCGAACGATCTCTGATGGCGTAAAGAAAAACTGTAGTGACAAGTGCCAGTTAAACGATGAACTGGTTTAAAGACAAGTCCAATCACGGCCAAAGAATCACTGAATAGTCCAGGCTAAAACCTGGGGTGATGATATTCATCGTTAACATGATAATTAATGTATAATGCCCTGTAAAAAAAAAAAAAAAAAAAAATTAAAAAACCCACCTCAAAGCAAATGAGAGAGAAAGAGACAAAGAGAACTTGAGACAGACCTCCATTACAAGTCTGCCCAATGGCTGCCCGTCTGCAGTCATATCGAAGAAAACCTTTGGAAGTCCCATCCTGCTACACGTTCGTTCTGGTCCAAGGTTATTTGTTTTAGGCTACCCCGCCTAGGCTAGGCCTACGTCTTACCATCGAAAAACCTCGTCCTCGCTACTGGACTGCGCATGCGCGATCAGCCATTGATTGGTTTTGTTTCTGCACTCCGAGGCCATATCAGACATCATCATCATCATCATCCGTCGAGTGTCTACAATCATCAGGTTGATTATTCTTACACTTTTGGGAGACTAACGCAAAATTAAAAAAAAAAAAAAAAAAAAAAAACCTATTTACTGCAGGAGGCTGCTAGCTCTTGACCTGAATAGGTCAAGAGATTCTGGTGTCACAGCAGCCTCTGTCAAGTTGTTGTTCCACTCCTGGATGGTACGTGGCAGGAACGAGTTTAGTCTATAGTCTCTCGTACACACTGGAGGTGGTTTAGCAGATGAGAGTGCAGTCTTCTGTCACGTGAGGGTTGTAGCTCTGAGTTTAGATTTTCCATCAGACAAGGCCTTACCAAACTCCACATGTACTAAGTCCTGTTCTGATCTTGTAGAGCATGGCGAGCCGTGCAACTTTCCACCGGTTTTGCAGTGATGACCAACCTAACTCATTGATCATTTGTTGAACACTTGCATGTCGGTGGTATTTGTTGTTGACAAAACGGGCTGCTCTTCTTTGCACTGTCTCGATGACAGTGATGTGGTCTTTTGTATATGGGTCCCAGACTGTGCACGCATATTCCAGAACCACCAGTGCTTTGTAAGCAGTCTCTTTGGCGTTGCGAGCACTGATCTTCAGGTTGCGCCTCTAGAAACCTAGGGACTTGTTTGCTTTACTGATGATGTTTTTTTTTTTTTTTTTTTTTTTTTTTTTTTATGTAGGTCCCAACTTAGATCTTGAGAGATGGTAACCCCTAGGTATTTCGTTGAAGTGACATTTGTCAAGATCTGGCTGTGTAGATGGTAGCTTGGGACACTAAGTTTGTACTTTTGTTTGGGGCTGATGACTGGAAGAGTTGTACATTTGGCAGGATGGAAAGTCATGTCCCAACTCTTTTCCCATTTTTCTTCAGATAACGGTTTGCGTTAAATCTTCGAACACATCTGTGGCTACGGACCAAAATTTTCCAATAAACTGCAGTTTTTTAAAACGAAACCATGCATGTTTCAGTTTCATGAATGAGGTGTCACTGCGTGCGGACTAGTCCGCTAGCTACACCACATGGAACACCAATTATTCTCAGTGTATTTATTACTTGTGTCTGCAGAGAGAACATTTCTGTACATCACCTTTTGTTTGAATGCTCAGTGTTGACCTCGCTCTGTCAGGAGCAAGGTATTGAGATGAATAACTTTGATAATGTCAGTACTGTCTTATATGGCTCATAGGCCTATGTTGCTGAAATTGCCATGGTTATTTCGCAGTCACAGGTCGCGCATTTTTTTGTTTTAATAAAGATCAACAATTTTGTACCACTGTATTTCACTAGCGAAATTTCACATATCAGATGTGGGTTTGAAAGTACTAACACGGATGATAGTTGAGTGTGGATTTTTTTTTTGTTTGTTTTTTTTTGCTAACTTTTTTTTTTAACCAGCGTCTGATAACATTTGGCGATGAAAAGACATTAAATAAACCACTGAACTGAACTGATCCACTGAGTTTCGAGACAACACTGCGCATGATTTTAAGCTGATGAATAAATGAATTAATGACTGAGATGAGAGAATTTAAAAAGAGGGTCTCATGTCTGCCACGTAGCAGGTGTCTGATCGTAGGGCGTATTATCTTTGGTCTGACCTATGCATTAGCCCAACTCGCTGGTCGCACCTTGGGTATCTACATAACGTTGTCTGGGCCGTTATTATTATTTATTGTACGATATGTTGCATTGAAAGTGTGGCGTGGAGTGTTCTCCACGTCGTGTGTATACCACGGCTGATCCATGGTATACATTGTGGGTACACTTTCCACGCCAGTACACTTTCAATGCAACATATATTGTTTATGGGTTTGTGGGCACGGGTCCGTGTGTGTGTGTGCCTGTGTATGTGGTGTGTGTGTGTGTGTGTGTGTGTGTGTGTGTGTGTGTGTGTGTGTCTGATCTGTTGGCTTTTGTGTGACAATGTTCGTGCACGTA
>JADBJO010010871.1:60000-69045 GCA_016801955.1 Conus betulinus
TACTAACTGAGGAAGAGTTTCAGGATTTTCACCATTATTAAAAAGCATAAGATAAGTCTTTTCAAAAGACAAGTTCAATCCATTTTCTTTCATATATTGATTTAGATTATTAAGTTCTCTTTGGTATATGTTCTGAATATAATGAACAGTTCTTTTTGTTAGTATGTTTCCTCAAAGATGTGTTGATCCAAATAGCTATATCGTCTGCATATTGCACAACATTTTGTTGTTTTTGATAGACAGTTTGGTAGATCGTGAATTAATATATTAAACAATAATGGAGCTAGTACAGATCCTTGCGGAATGCCTATATCAATTCTTTTCGCTGAAGAGTAGACATTTCCCAGCCTGACTTGTATTGACCTATCTGATAATAAATTGCTTATGTAATGATAAGTTACACCTGTTATTCCATTTTTTTTCAATTTATATAAAAAGTCGTGCATGCCAAACACTATCATAAGCTTTTCGTACATCAAAGAATGTGGCAAGTGTACTTTTTTCTTTTGGAGAATTGTTTTTTTATTTGAGTTGTAAGTTTAACTAAGTTGTCTGTTGTGCAACGTCCTTTTCTAAACCCAGCTTGACATGTAGGAATGATATTTTGTTTTTCACAGTGATAAAATAATCTTTTCTGTATAATTTTTTCTAATAATTTACTGGCATGAGAAGTTAAAGCTATTGGTCTAGTGTGTGTGTGTGTGTGTGTGTGTGTGTGTGTGTGTGTGTGTGTGTGTGTGTGTGTGCACGCGCGCGTATGTCAGTGTGAGTGTGGGCGCGCGCGCGCGCGCGCGCGCGCGCGCGCGCGTGTGTGTGTGTGTGTGTGTGTGTGTGTGTGTGTGTGTGTGTGTGTGTGTGTAGTGTACTGTTGTGTACTGCAGTGTAGTGTACTGTAGTGTATGCGTTCGTGTTGTTTTCGTCATCAGTGAATGTGTGTGTGTGTGTGTGTGTGTGTGTGTGTGTGTGTGTGTGTGTGTGTGTGTGTGTGTGTGTGTGCACATGGGTGCGCGTTTGCGTGCGTGTGTATGTGTTTGTGTGCGCGTGCATACGCCAGTGTGTATGTGTGTGTGTGTGTGTGTGCGCGTGTGTGTGTGCGCGCGCGCGCGCGCGCCCGCACGCGTGTGTGTGTGTGTGTTTGCGTGTGTGTGTGTGTGTGTGTGTGTGTGTGTGTGTGTGTGTGTAAAAGGGTAGAAGAAAAAAAAAAGAGGCAGACAGAGGCAGAAAGCGAACAGAAACATTGAGGAAAAGAGGATACATAGTGATAGAAGAGTCTTATGCTTGAGGGTGAGCATGGGGAAAAAGCTTTAAAAAAAAAAAAAAAGGGGGGGGGGGGGGATGCTGTAGTAAAATGTTATGAAAATAGGCCTACATGGATTGTCCACGTGTGTATGTGTCTGTATGTGTGCATACTTGGATAGTGGCAGTTGCGTTTTAGGTGCATATGTTTTATTTCATGGCTATGTAGATAGGGGATGAATATAAAGATGGCGGGATGGGGAAATGAGCCAGTGTATATATATATCGAGGAAGGGGGTGTGAGAGCAACGGATGAGGGAGAGGGGGAGGGGGGGGGGGGGGGGGAGAGAAAGAATGAGGTAAGAGCAGGAATGATCGAAACTAAAAGGTCAGTTGTTGGAATTAGTTCGTCACGAACTGTGGTGCCAAGGCGGGAGATGATCGTTGACTCTGGAGCTGAGGAGCGGTTTTGCCAGACAGTGGTAATGGAGATTATGAGTCTGCCTGTGGTAATCACCACTGAAATGGATCCCCACTGGCGTTGGATGAGACATTTAGATAGCCCTGTGGTGCTCTACCAAGTGCTCGTCTACTTTCAATTTTGAGCAAAGGTTGCATCTCAGTACGTACACCAAACTGGTGGACAGTGTGTTTGCTGTTAGTCATATCAGCGCAGGGATCTCTCCTAAGCAGCGTGACCGGGCCAAACTAGAAAAGGAACTGCAAACCTCAAGGAGACATTCATGAGTCCCAGCTTGATGCTCTATCATCATCATCATCATCATCATCATTATCACCATCATCATCTTAAAGCTGAATTGATCACTGTGAACTGGTACTGGCAATACAATATCCCACGAAACTCGGCACATATTGTCGCTGGCGACAACATTTGCAAACGACAGTATGTGCTGACGGCAGTATGTACCGTCGATGAACAAAGGCAGCATATGCTGTCGCGAGCAACAATACATGTCCCCTGTCAGCGGCGACAATGTGCCATTCCCACTACAAGGGAGAAGTTTACTATTTCACAAGATCCTCCTCAGCCCACTGAGATATCTTGGTCCAGCTCTATACTCTAACCGCACCCAACTTGCGTGGCAACAGAAACCTCGGTCTCCATGCTTAGTATGTGCCTCACCTAGCCTGTCCCACACGTCGATGGAGATATGTCACGTGACGGTTATTGATTTGACTTGACAATACAAGCGCGGTTTAGTCCTCCCTTCTCTGCGCACTTGCATCGAGTATAATTCGGACCGGTTGGGTGTGGCTTGATGCAGCGAATGCAGCGGGAAGAAAACCGGTCGCTGCAAAGAATTACGACTCTCTCTCTCTCTCTCTCTCTGTCTCTGCACGCTTAAGCACGCGCGCGCGCGCGCGCGCGCGCGCGTGTGTGTGTGTGTGTGTGTGTGTGTGTGTGTGTGATTCATTGAATGGTTGCTTGGTTAATTAGAAAACTCTCTCTCTCTCTCTCTCTCTCTCTCGTTTTGGTTGTTCTAAAAAAAAAAAAAAGCGACCAATGCAACTGTTAAGCACCAAAATGATACGCACTTGGTGTGCCCAGTATGTTAATGAATCACCTTGCTAATTTGATGAAATTCTGACGAAAAGTATGGCTTTGTATAAGGAGCTAAGACACGCAAACAAAGAGAGAGAGAGAGAGAGAGAGAGAGAGAGAGAGAGAGAGAGATCTGGGTTACACGGTTGACAAAGTCCTTTAATTTCCTTGCGGTTTAATTGCGAGAGCTGTCACTTTTCACCTGTTGGAGGAGGGGGAGAAAGTCCGGTCTTCTCGGTCACACTATCTCTTGTCCCCCGGCTGTCACCCCAGACAGTCTGCCCCACCCCCTCCCACTCTCTCGTCCCCATGCCCATCACTCTCTCCATTACATCCAGACTACCCCTCATGCCAGGTTTCCCCATCCTGCTTCCAAACCCATGTTGTGATGATAATGATCTGGGTGGTCTTACACAATTTACTCTATGAAATCGAAGACTGAGATTAACATCCTACTGGCTGGAGGCTCTTGACACGGTAGACTGTGTTGAAAGGAAATCGAATGAAGCAGGGAACAGCAAACAGTGTGTGGTCTGTGTTGCTGATGGACGTTGCCGTCCCCGGCGGTGATGGGTCGGAGTTGGTGTTGTTGGTCGTCTGCTCTCGGTGGCAGCTTTCTTTCAAGCCTTTGTACAGCTCCCTTTTGAATCACAGATACGGTTCCACACAATCCAATCTTGGCCAGCTCGGAAAGAACACCCTACCTGGTCGCCACCCCTCCCTCACTACCCCATCCCACCCCAATCGCCCGCGGCTGTCGAGCCAGAGAGCAGAGGTGTGGGTCTTGGGAGGTTCGACCCAAAGCAGGATTCTGGGTTTCCTCTTTGTCTCTTTCGACTCTCTTTGGCTTCCGCACCTCTTTCCTGCACAGTGGTTAAAATCAACTGTCTGTACCGGAGGATATACATAAGTCACTCAGGAATTTCGTAGGTTGCATCCCCTGGGTGGAATGTGGCTGGAGGAAGTCCTAGACTCTGAAATCGTAGGTTGTCCTGAAAACCCATGGTGGTGCCTGCGTGTCTGCTAGGGCAGGGCGCCCACTGAAGGCATGTTGGAGCGATACGTCACTCCCGCATGCACATTTGGTGCTCATGAGGGCATCCCTGCCGCACCCTGCGCACAGCCTCCTCACTAGTTGGAGGTGTTTTCTGGGGTGTTTCTGGCTTAGTCTCTCTTCCCGCGCACGGTAAGGTAAAGCCATCCCCTTGTCTCACATCGATTTCTGAGGGTCTCCTCTCGCTCTCTGTGAACATCTGCTCGTGCATGGTTCACAACTCGGTCATTGACAGCCCAAGATCGGTGGGTGTGCCATTCTCTGTTGCAACCTTGGCTGCTCGGTCGGCCATTTCATTGCCCCGTATGCCAGTGTGGGACAAGAGCCTCATGAAAGTAAGGTCTATGCCCTTACATATAATCTGGTGAGCCAGAAAGAGGATTTTTATATCTGGATCTCTTTCCTGTTTTTCCTTCCTCCAGCTGCTAGTGCATGCAATGAGAATTTGGAATCAGACAGGATGACCACTGACCATGGTGGTTGAGGCATATCGTTCATTGCTGTGCCTGCCAAATGGATGGCGTGAAGTTCAGCAGTGAAGATGCTTACCCCCTTGTTCAGGTGGAACTGCTTTGAGATCCTCAGGCTTGGGATCACAAAGACGCATCCAGCCTCCCCGTTCTACAGCACAGAGCCGTCCGTGTAGATGTGGAGGTGGTGGCCGAAGTGTTCGTGCAGTTGGACTTTGCCACGCTGGCTAGGCGCAACGGCTCTCGTGCCGTGGGATGTCAGGATCTGTGATCTCTCTGTCTTCCATAGACGGAAGGGCATGACTGGGGTGAAAACCGCCTGGTCTAGGGTCTGCCCTGGCTCTTGTCTCAGACGTCCGCTGTCTGAGAGCTCAGTGGCCTGGACCTTTGGTATATTAAAGGCTGTTTCCTTGCCAGGCTGCACTGCATAGCAGCGCTGCCAGATGTGGCGCCCGCACCGAGTGCTGCTTTGACAGTGTTTGGCGCTATAGAGGCATGAACTTCGAAGTTTGCACACCGGCGGCGGCACTCATCCCTTTGAGGCAACCAGCCTGGATCTGTAAACTAGATCGTTCACAGCACTTGAGGATAAACCCATGCTTACTTGAGAGCTGCCAGCTCAGTGCGCGAGAGCTTTTTCCCATAGGCTCTCTGAGGTGGTGAAAAATACCTCGTGTCCATAGGTCAAACGTAGAGTGGACCAGCGCACCGTCAGGTGTATCAAGCTGTGGGGGTTCCCCATGGCCTTGTTTGCCAAATTTTCAATGTAGGTACCCCAACTTAGGTCCTGGGTGATGGTGTCGCCCACAAATTGACTTCTTTACTTGATCAGATCTTGTGTCCACCAATTTGTATTGAAAAGTCTTCACAGTCCTTTCTTTTCCTGGCAAAGACCACAGGATCGTTGTTTTGTTTTTTTCTGCGGAGAGTCCAAATCCACTTTTCCACATTGTTAACAGCGTCTATTGCTGCTTGGAAATTGCGCATACACTTCTCCTGGCTAGTCTTTACATGGTCGACCCATATCGCCTGGTCATCTGCAAATAGTGACACTTTCACTTCTTGTCCGGTCTTTGTGACTGTATTGTAGTTGCCAGTTTCCCTTACGATTTCGAGGAGCATGATACTGAAGAGTGTGGGAAGCTATGACACTTCCCTGTGGCACTCCAATGTCACGGCTGTGTGTTGCCAATCTGGCCAATCCAATCTTGACTGCCAGTTGTCTTCAGTTCAGGAACGCCTTCTCAAACTGGTATAAAGGGGCCTGTAGTGTGCAGCGAGCGCGTCTTGTTCAGCAGTTTTGCATGCCACACGGTGTCAAAAGCTTCTTTCATGTTGAAGAAGGCGGCAGCTGTTATCTTTGGACAGTGCTGCCTTAGGCCCTTCTTGACATTTTCGATGAGCCGCACTACGTGTTCCACAAAGTTCTTACCTTTGCGGAATCCAGGCTGGCGTACAGGTAAGTATGCCATGTTTTCCAGGTGGAACTCAAATGTGTTTTTGTTCAGTTTCCCATACACTTTGTCTAGGTGAGGAGTCAGATCTCTCGGTCTGTAGTATGTGGGAAGTTGTAGAGGTTTGCCATCTTTGGGGATGGCTACCACATGGGCTTTCTTCCAAGCTTTCAGGATCGTGCCAGTCACCCAACATGTTTGGTAGAATGTGTGGAGCACCTTTACCACAGACTCTGTGAATGGCGAATCATGTGATGGGATATGGGGTCACCACCAGAAACTTTGCTGGCTGGGCCCAAGGCGACCAATTGCCGTCCTCAGTTCCCTTGTGGTGAGGTCACCATTGTAGAGGACCGAGTTGTCTTCCAACACAAGTTTGATAAATTTGCCTCAGCCTCGTATTTGGCATTGATCATCTCAGCAGGCGAATGATCTGTTGACTCACCCTGGCAAAGCTTTCTGCAAGAGGATCTGCCTTCTCTTGGACGTTTCGAGTTAGCTGGCCATTAACCAGCAGGGGTCATTCTGGTGGATGCGCACATCTCGTGAATGCCCTTTATTCCTCTCTGCAGAAGCGTTTCCAATGTTCTTGGGGAACATTGTCCGTGACTTACGGATAGTTGTGGGTTGTCTCTCCCATGGCTTCTGTGTTCCCTTCCAACACATCTACTTGGAACTTGTGCACGGTGTGTCTCTTGGCCACCATGGCCTTGTCACACTGTTCGTTCTGCTAGTCACATGTGAATAGGTGCTTCTCTCCAGCTTGAGGGGCTTTCCTGGGGATAGCAGTGTCAGCCGCTCTGAGAATGAAGCTCCTGATGTTCTCATGGTATGTGTCAATGTCTGGGTCTACTTGGTTTGTTGATTTGCATTCAGTATCCAACTGAGATGCAAATAGGTAGTTGCAGTTAAAGTGCGGGCTTAGATCAATGTCTGCTAGTACTGGGTCCAGACCACCAAGCACAATGATCAAAAGCAGGTGATTGAACTGTACATGATCGTGGCCCGGGTCCGACTTGGCATCATGGCATAGGTTAAGAGAGTTCATTGTGAGGCCAGTGGCCTCGCCTTCTCTGTCCATTTTGTCTGATCCAAGTTAGTCTTCCATCATTTAAAAGTGTCAGGTTGAGTTTGTGACTATGTTGAACAGGTGAGCCCCAGACTGTATAAAGTCCCCAAACCCGTCAGCATTGAATCCAAATATACATAATAAAATAGTCCACACACACACACAAACACATATCTTCAGAGATCACATAAGACCTCGTGGCAAAAGCTTGGCCATGTCTGGAGCTGTACTGTCATCACCCGTCAGCGGAACAGCAATGAGCGAGGCTACAAGATGCACACAGCAGTCGCTTGAGTGTGACCTTTTTTGCTGGTAGGCTCTGCAAACATGAAATATGGGCTGGTACACCCACGGGAACACTTGTGTGGAGATTCTGTCTTGTCACATCCGGTGGCCATTACACAATGGCATCCGCCTGGGAGCAAGTACGTCCCTTCATGTTAATTGAATGTCCTGTGCATGCCTGCATCCTGTGTGAACACAGCGTATGCTTCCACGGGCGGTGCATGATTGCTCCCAGCTGGTTTGTTCGGCAGTTGAGGACAGCACTTCTCTGGGTCCTACCCGCACCTTCGGGTGTATTTTTTTCTTTCTTTTATATATATATATCTTGCCCTCTCCTTTTCATCTTTCAGTATATATGCTGCCTCCAAACCTGTAAGCATCATGTACTGAGCCCAAGCCTACGTATTTAGATATAGGTAGATAGATAGATAAAATAGTCCACCCTGATCATCATTTGAACAAAAAAACAAAAAAAAGCACTTGGTGAAGAACCAGTTTCAAACAAAAACATCATTTTATTACTGACATGGTTTGTTAACACATATGCCAAGTATACTACAGCAGATGAACAAATACAGAAAGACATGAGAATGACATGAACCAAAGTGATGGTAAAACAGCACATTTAATGAAAAAAGCACCAACAGATCAAAAGAACAGCAATGCGACAACACAAGAATAATGTGATATATATACAGGTGGATGCACATTATAAACAACAATCAGTACAACATAAAACAGGTGAACATGTTTACAAAACAACACTTCAACCAATGAGAACCACGTATGGAGTTCACAACAGTGTTTTGGCATGTTTGTCTTTATACAAGGCT
Organism: Conus betulinus; assembly: GCA_016801955.1. Taxonomy (NCBI): domain Eukaryota; kingdom Metazoa; phylum Mollusca; class Gastropoda; order Neogastropoda; family Conidae; genus Conus; species Conus betulinus. The sequence goes on from JADBJO010010871.1 coordinate 67,966, forward strand.
TTTGTTCTCCTCAATCATTCAAGCATTAAACTATCCACTTTAGACTTTTCCAGTAACTTCATACGAATAACCTGGCTTCTAGTTACAAACACAGACTGACAAGTCTTCAATGACGTTTCAGGTTTTTCCTCACACTGTACACTTCTTTTAAAGCCAAACAATTAAGCACCAAGATTCAGATCAATGAACTACATCATTCAAAAACTCGACGTAGGCTGTGTAAATGGTCTGTAATGTGTAGTTTTAGGAGTATTATTCTGAAAAGTGACAAAACATGGGAAGGATCAGAAGATGGGGACCAACAGGAATAAAAATTCTTTTGATGGGTATTTGATTAGCATTCTATGAATAAATCAAAGGTAAGTTTTCAAATGAAATAACAAATATGTGTCACACACAAAAAGTTAGGTAAATAAAACGAGCATGACCCAACAAACACACACCAACACTATTCAAAACAAACAAAACACATCTGATTGAGCAGAAGTGCAAAAGATAAACAAAAATTTCAAACAAATGTGGTTCTGTGATTTTTATCTCTAAGATTTTATTCAAAAAAGGGGTGCCCCAGCTTTAACACTTTATTTAACTGAAAACTTACAGCATGAACATTGTCTGACCATTTCCCAGTTCAGTGACTGCATATCCAGTGAACAGAAGTGTAGATCCATGACAGTGAAAACGGTTCAATATCTGAAACACTTACGATAGAATGTCAGTGAATATTCACACCATTCCTGTGTATTTACCAAAAAAAAAAAAAAAAAAGAAAAAAAAAAAAAAAAAAAAAAAAAAAAATAACAGAATAAAGTAAGAATATACAATCTTTTGCAAACGAAAAATTGATTATAAAAGAAAATAATCAACAATAAAACATACAGCTTCGAGATGATCCCACAGACTCTCACGCACCAGTGAATAGGTGCTAGATTGTTGCCCAGTCTAACCATCCAGGTTGTAAACAATAGTTAAATAAACACTTTATCAATCACTATATGAAGCCCCCTACTGATGACAATCATTGCTTAGTCTCAAAGCGAAGTGAAAGTGAGCTCGCCCTACAGCGAGGGTCGCAACGGA
>JADBJO010010872.1:0-27500 GCA_016801955.1 Conus betulinus
TGCAAGATTTAGCCTTTCCAACTTGTTTATCAACGACACAATTTTTATTTTAAGTTCTAGACCTGACTGAAAAAAAAAATGCGTGGACGAAGATTGCGTCCTTGATGCAAACATTTTGTGTTTTCATGACGTACTGTTTGTTCACTTTAGAACTTCTGTACAAAATCGTTTGCATATTTTACTGGCATTTGCTCAGATAGCAAAATTAGTTATAACATGACATGGCAGAAACACATGCCATCTGACTTGTCTGAACATGTTTGTCGATAATTATGGACACTTCCCGGAATTCACCGACTTAAGATGTCCAGTTCTTTCCGTCCCCTGTCTTTCTGTTCCTCCACACTTTTGGCAGAAAAAAAGTTCTCAACTTTTAACCCAGCAGTGGGATCATCGGTAATGAAAAGGCCGACGCTCTGTCCAGGGCAGGCAGCAGTATGGAGCAGTTCAGCCACCTGGTGACCTACAGAGAGGCCAAAACTATCATCCACAACAATATCAAAACCAGTAGAAGAGAAGGCTGGGTGCAGACAGCAGAGTTGAACCAATCCATCAGCTCCGGAGATAACAGCAAACAATCCTCTCAGGCTAAGAACTGGCCACTGGTGACTGCTGAGCCACCTCAGCCGAATCAAGATTGCCACACAGACGAATGTCCATGAGGCACTGGATTCTCAGATCCCAAAACACATCCTCCAACACTGTCCAGCCCATGCTGCTCTCTAGCGTCACACCTAGCCAGAGGGTGCAGAGCTGCAGATGCAGCTTTGGGGCAGCTGTAATGACCTCAAGAAGACTGGAATTCATTGTGGCGACAGGATTGAACGTCTGACGCAACCGAACATCGACTGCAGAAGAAGAACCTTGCAGTATGAAAACTATACCTTTTTTTTTTTTTTTTTTTTTTTTACTTGAGAGTGCTTATATAGCGGCTGTCCTCGTTTAGAGAATCTCTTGGTGCTTTACAATCCCCACTCGTTTACACAACGGGCTGCCTGTCTGGGTAGTGCAGGCTGAACAGCTGCCTGCAGGCGCAAATTATTCGTTTGTATCATTCAGTCAAACGCAAGTCGCTTAGTTTTTACTCACTCTTTCAATTTTCCATGGAGGATGAATGGTATATGTATACGTGTCGTCAGAAATAACTGGCCTTCTCTGTCAAAAAGTTGGTGACCATATTTTACATGTATGCAAAGTGTTTCGCGCGTTTAACACACGCAACCTCGGTTTATAGTCTCGTTGGAAGGACTTCATCTTTCTCCACCTCTACCTGACAACGTCAGCCACTATTGCCGTTCAAAGGTAACTTAAAACGTATCTCTTCACAAATACATTCGCATTTCTGCAGACTTGGCTAAAGGGTCTGGTCTAATATGTGTGTATACAATGTTTACATTAAAAAAAAATGAGCTATCCTGTGTTTTTACCCTCCTGCACTGCTACTGATGAGTGTTAGTCAGTGAGAAACTGCAACCTCCTTGTGATGATGGGGCAGACAGATCAAGCGACCACATATCACTGTCGAGTCTTGTCTTGATTCACACAGAACAGTTTACGTTCATTTAAATGAAGCAACTCCGCTTTGAAAGTATACATCAAGCAGTTTCTCTCTGAACCATGGATATTAACCATTATTCAACGATACCTAGCTGTCAAACTGGTGAGTCACTTGGCCAATATTTCTCACAATAAATCAGATTTTATACGAGGAATGTGATATATTTTGTGTCAATTGTGCTGTGCTCTCTCTCTCTCTCTCTCTCTCTCTCTCTCTCTCTCTCTCTCTCTCTCTCTCTCTCTCTCTCTCTCTTTGTGGCATCAGTTAATGGATCACTGGAGCACCTAAGGCGGTGATTTTTTTTTCCCCTAATGCCAAAATCCACCTCTTCATTTTTTGGTGCTTCACACTGTCCTCTTCATCTGCCAAAAAAACAAAAATCGGAAAAAAAAACAAAAAAACAATTTCCACTCAACCAGTCTCTTTCACTCCATGCATAGTCTGTATGTTCTTTACAAATGGACATTTTTTTTTTCTGATTTTTTAGTTTTTTACGTTTGATACAAAGTGTCTGGGTTTGTTTATGTTCTAATGTGTGGTGTACTGACACTCTCGCTCTGATAATGTGCTGCTTATACAAAGGAAACATAAGTTAAACAATAGACTTAATTATTTTCTCTTCTTTCACTTTTTCAAGAGAGAGAGAGAGAGAGAGAGAGAGAGAGAGGAGAGGAGAGAGAGAGAGAGAGAGACGGACAGAGGCGGCGGCATCGTAGAAATGAATGCAAAATTTGTTCCAAATCGTCTTCTTACCAATTGGCTACACTCCGATACGGCCGGCCTTATGGCGAGAAGAAAGGTTCCACAAGGAAGACGAGGGGAAGCCAATACGCACGACAAAAACTTAGGAGTTTTGCTGTTGTTGTTGCTTTCCCTTTTCTTTCCTCCCCCCCCCCATCGTCTCCCCCCCCCCTCCAACATCCCTCCCCCCCCCCCCCCCCCCCCCAATCCCGTATGTGAGCACACCTGAAAGGATATCGTAGGTCCAAATTTTCCGTCCTTCCTCTCAATCTCTCTGCCGAAACGCTTGAGCTCTACTCACGCCACACACCACCACCCCCCTAAAAAAAAAAAAAAAAAAAAAAAAAAAAGAGAGAGAGAGAGAGAGAGAGAGGGAGAGAGGGAGAGAGATTGAGTAATCGACGGACAGACCGTCAGACAGACAAAGAACAGAAAGATAGGTAGGCAGAAACGGCATCACAGAGATGAAATTTAGAAGTCTGTTGCATGTCGTTTCACCAATTGGCTGTTCCCCGATGAAGCCAACCTTACGGCGAAAACGAAAGGTCCGCAAGGAAGACAAGAGGAAATCCAAGAAGTGAGACGACAGGCATATTAGTATTCCTTCACTCCCCCTCCCCCATCGAGTGCCCCACTCCCCCCCTTAGATAACCTGACCTTCCCTCTCCCCTACTCCGCAAACTCTCCTGCAGAAATCCTCTCCCTTCCCCCCCTGCCTCTTGCCCCCCCCCCCCCCCTTTTCATATTAAACGCCTGAACAATGTAATAGTCTTATCTTTCTCTCCTCCCCCCCCCCCCCTCCCCCCCCCCCCCACCCCCTAGCATAATGAGACTTACACTCTCTTGCCCACCTAGGGCAGTTTTCCTTTTACACCCCTTCGGACATTATACTCTTTCTCAAAAATGAGTTGTAGAGGGATATCCGTGTTCGTCTTTTTGAAAATACTAATACACATTTTACTCAATAATATGATAAAATTGATACATTGATAATTTGTCTTCGAAACAATCGATTTACTGATGCCAAATATATATATGTGTTTGATGATTTGATATGAGCATGTGTTTCTAAGTAACTTTTTTTGCTCAATAAATCTCCAAAAATTGTAGACGATCGGACACTCGCAGAAAAAGTGTTCAATGAAATCAGTTGTGTTAGGACAGTACGAGCATTTGTTTGAGTCTTTTACTTTCATTTTACTAAGCATGATATTAGTGGGATATATGTTGTGTAGTATTTTCCAGTGGAGAACTCTAAGTCTTACCTCTTTTGTAACGTCTGTGGCTCGACACCATGCGGATTTGTCTAAGTCAATACCAAACTTTCTGTTCCAGAAGGCATTCGCAGTAGGTGTTTGAATTTCCTTATGTTCCATAACTAGTTTCATTATTTGTTTGGGCTTTGCATTTAGCATACTGGCAAAGCAGGGGAGCTTCCCAGATCCTGTTTCACCTGACTGGATCCACTGGATCCACTGAGCTGGTATGGGGGTTGATCACAGCATTGTACTGAAACAATGTAAGAGCTCTGTTCTGGCCAACCCTTTCCTGCATTTCTTCTAAAGATAGTAATCTATTTTCTCTTTTATGAATTATATCCTTAATTTGCTCAACGTCATTCTTTACCCAGTTTTTGAAATATAATACGTGATTTTTATAACGAATTAAATTATTGTTAAAAAGCTGTTGACTGTGGAAATTGTTTTTGTCAATATCGTCAAGTTCTATTAGTATTTTGTGGTTTAAATAAACTGCTAACACATCTTTCCAGAATTCATTACCAACTAAACTTAACTCTTTTAGGTCTTTAGCTCTGCAGTTTATACAAAAAGTATCTGTCTTTGCGAGAGGTGTTGTAAATGCCATCTAGGTATTAATGCCCAGTTTTCTTGTTCAGTGGCTTTAAAGAGTTTGCCCGCCCATTGTAAGTACAAACAGTTTTGAAAGTTACTCAGATTAATCATATTAAGTCCTCCTTCCTCCACGCTTGCTTCCATTACTTTTCTTTTGACTTTTTCGAAAGCTTTTCTATTGTTAAATCTTTTCTCCCACAGGAAATCTGTAAAGGGTTAAGTTAATTTTGTTAATACATGGTCTGGGAGTCCTATAGATTGCATGACATAAAGAAACTGACTAAGTAAAAAAGTTTTTATTACAACAATCTTACCCTGTATACTGGTATCCCGTTTACTCATTTGATCAGTTTATTCATTTGATACATCCTATTACACCAATTATCTTCGATATTCCTAGCCATCCTATCACGTTGGAAATAAATGCCCAATATCTTTATTTTATCAACTGTGGTGAAAGGAAGTTCTGGTTCTCCTATCTGCTTTCCCATGGGTAGGACTTTCGTTTTTCTGTATATTTATTTTAAACCTGAGAAACTTTGGAATGTTGTAAAGATTTCTAAAGCTATGACCATGTCTCTTTTATCTCTAAGAAATAAGGTTGTATCATCCGCCATTTGTTTGATTTTTAAAGGATTAGTATCTGGCACAGTGGTTGGGACACTGATGCCAGATATGGAGCTATTTCTAACTTTAATCGCTAACAACTCCACTGCCAGAACAAAGGCTAATGGAGAAAAAGGGCATCCTTGTCTAATTCCACAAGAAAGATTAAACGGTTCAGATATCCATCCCCCATGATTTATTGAACTAGCAGGGTTCTTTGTCAGTATGGCAACCCACTTTCTAAATTCAGTTCCGAAACCAAAAACTTTAAAAGCATGCAACAAAAAATCTTTTGACACTGAATCAAAAGGCTTTTGAAAAATCAACTGCCAGACAGTACCCCGTTTTATTTGTTTGGTTAAGGTAATTGATTGCATCATCTATTGATCGTATAATTGTAGCAATGTTTCTGCCTTTGATATATCCTACTTGGTCGTTTTTAACTAATTTGTGGATGACTCTTCCAAGTCTTTCTGCCAATACTTTTGCCAGTATCTTGTAGTCAGTGTTTGTAAGAGTTATAGGTCTCCAATTAGTCAGTTTGTCTCTTTCAAGTTCTTTCCCTTTTTGTAACAATGTTATTATGCCTTGCTTTTGGGTATATGCTAGTTCTCCTTTATCAAAAGATTCTACAAACGAGTTTGTTAAGAAAACTTTTATTTTATTCCAGAAAAATTTGAAAAACTCAATAGTTACTCCATCGCTTCCTGGCGCAGACCCATTTTTCATCTTTTTTAAGGGTTTGTTGTTTCATCAATAGTGATCATACCCTCACAAGTGGCAACGTCATTTTTCATCCAAGCAAGGAATGGTTTCATTTTCTAGGAAACATCAACAGATTCACTAACGTTGTGTACTTCTACCGGCTGACTATACAATTTTTTTTATAGAATGTTACCTGTTCTTCTAAAATTTGTCGCTGATCTGTAATTACTTCCCCTGTGTCTTTACACAACCTTGTGATGACTTTCTTCTTTCCTCTTGCTTTTTCTAAACTGCAGAAATATTTAGTGTTACGTTCACCCTCTTCAATCCACTTCATTCGTGCTCTTACCTGCGCACCTTTTGCTTTGTGTGCTTGTAGTAATTCTAACTTTTGTTTTAATATCAAATATTGTTCTTGGTTGTCTTTACTCGTGACGTTATGAATCATTCGTTTTTCAACTTCCAAGATTTCAAACTCTAATTTCTTTTCATTTTTTTTCTTTGATTGGCTAGGATTTTCCCATACTCACTACAAAAATCTCTAATTTTGATTTTACATAATTCCCATGTATGCATATATGAATTTGAGTCTGGAAGGCTATTAATTTCTCTGTCTAATAAATCATTCATCTTCTGAACAAATACTGGGTCCTTTAAGAAACTATTATTAAATTTCCAATAGCTAGGTCCACGATTAAAATCGCTGCTGTTGAGTTCTAATAATATTGCTTTGTGGTCCGAGTGAGGAAAATTGGAGTGTTCACACAAAACACTGAACTGTAGCATTCCCTCGGATAAAAAGCAGTAATCTAAGCGACGGGCAATAAATGGTTTGCTCGAGACCAAGTGAAGTCTTTTTCGCTTTTATGAAATGCTCTCCACATGTCTGCAAGTTGTAGAGTAGCTCTCTCACTCTCAATCCACCACCAACCACCACCCCCCTCTCTTTACCTTATGTATGAGCCTGTCTAATTAGAAAGTGTTTTGTATTTGAAATGCACATCTTCTGTTTAGTAAGTATGTCTTATATATATATATGTGTGTGTGTGTGTGTGTGTGTGTGTGTGTGTGTGTGTGTGTGTGTGTGTGTGTGTGTGTTTCCTACTATCTGTTGCCCTCTTGTCATTATGTCGTTATGCTTTTATTCTCATGCGACTCTCTCTCTCTCTCTCTCTCTCTCTCTCTCTCTCTCTCTCTCTCTCTCTCTCTCTCATGATTCTCCTGTAATGACTTGATATATTATCTAGATGACATCCCCCACCCCTTCCCGTGGGGTGACTGGGCTATCATTATGCATCCGCCCCCCTCCATTTATGCTTTATTTTCTTTTTTCCCTGGTGCGTCAAAATCGATTGTCTTACATCTCCTTGTTGTTTTTTGATTGTTAGATTGTTCTAAACATGCTCTTTCCCACACTCACTCTCGCCTCTTCTCCCTCTCTCTATCGTCGTTCCCTGCACTCCTTTCGCTTATGCATCTCTCTCTCTCTCTCTCTCTCTCTCTCTCTCTCTCTCTCTCTCTCTCTCTCTCTCTCTCTCTCGCACAAGTGCCTTCAAGTACATCCTCTCCTTGTTCTCATCTTCTTATCATGATTTTGCTCTCATAATATATGTATTGTTTCATTATTTTTAGTCAGCTCTTTCGTGTGTTATATTGCACATGTTATTAATGTATTTGTCTTTAACATGATCTTTCCATGAGTGGTTTCCGTTTCATGTATTCATTGATTCTCTCCAGTTCTGTATCTCTCTGTGTCTTTCTGTCTCTGTCTCTGTCTCTCTGTCTCTCTCTCTCTCTTTTTTTTTTTTTTTTTTTTTTTCTGCCTCCAAACTCCATGTCATTTCACTAAATACCTTCAACGCATTTTCATGCTTTATGAAACAAATGATTATATGTTGTGCCCTTTTTTTACTCTCTCTCTCCCTCTCTCTCTCTCTCTCTCTCTCTCTCTCTCTGTCTGTCTGTCTGTCTGTCTGTCTGTCTCTCTCTCTCTCTCTCTCTCTCTCTCTCTCTCTCTCTCTCTCTCTCTCTCTCTCTCTCTGCGCGAACGTGCGTGTGCGTGTTCCAAATTATGTACATACTTTGTCAAATTCATTTTACCTTCTGTTTTTATACATACTAATTGTTGTACGTTTTAGTACATTTCCATTTCAAAATTATTACATTTTATGCTTAATTACTACCTTCAGTTTCTGTTGTTCCTTAATTCCCCTCTCTCTCTCTCTCTCTCTCTCTCTCTCTCTCTCTCTCTCTCTCTCTCTCTCTCTCTCTTTTTTTTTTTTTCCCCCCCCCCCCCCCCCCCACCTCCCCAAATTCCATCTCACGTTGCTAAATACCTTCTACATATTTTCATGTCTTACGAAACATATTACATGTTGTGACTTGCTCTCTCTCTCTCTCTCTCTCTCTCTCTCTCTCTCTCTCTCTCTCTCTCTCTCTCTCTCCCCCCCCCCCTCTCTCTGCGTGCGTGCGTGCGTGCGTGCGTGCTTGTATGTGCGTGTTCAAAATTAGGTACGTACTTTGTCATATTCATTTTACTGTTTGTTGTTATACATGCTAATTTTTTGTACGTTGGGGTACATTTCCAGATATTTCCCAAGCTCAGCCCACCTCCCACCCCCACTCTCTCCTTCCCTTCATTATTATTATTTTCATTTTTATTTATTTAATTTTATTTGTTTGTTTATTATTGTTTATGTTTTTTTTAATGTTCATTTCTCTTCTATTTTCAATCGATGTTCCATTATGATTCCATGACCGCCTTGTTTGCTTGTTTGCTTTCTTACATTATTTCATTTCACTGCTTGTTGTAGTCCCTACTCAGGGCGAGGACTAGATGTAAAAAAGTACGTCAGTGCTTATCTATTATCCTCGTAAATAAAGAATTTGTCTTGTCTTGTCTTGTCTTGTCTTGTCTTGTCTCTCGGATCCTGAACTTGGACTCCAACTTTGCATGGCTGTAGTGATGCAACTGCATTGCAAACGAAACACACAGACACATAATAAAGTCCGTGTATAAGAATCCGCAGGTGACCATCAAACGAAATGGAGTCTTGTCAAGTGTATCACTCAGACCTTGTTGTGATCCTGTAGGTATTCCTGTATCGTTGTGACTTTGGTATAATTTTGTCGGTATTTCTGTGGGCAAAAAAACTGCCACTGATTAGACAGCTGCACTAGTCTGTTGGCTGATTCTCCAGACTACCTGCTACAAAAGGCACAGAAGGTCCGTCCCACACAGCGCTGCCAGGTTGGTGTGGAAGCCTGCCGGACAAGAACAGGTCACACCTCTCTTGCAGTCAGAGTATCCACCAGCTTTCTATTCAGTGCAGAATCAGTTACGAGCTGGCATTCAGTGTTTTTCCTTTATGACTGGCATTGGTCCAAAACATTTTTTCAGATATCCTTCACTCTACATCTATCAACCTAACTAGATCCTCTCTTTGTTCCGATACTCGTCTCTTTCGCATTCCTCATGTCAGAACTAACATCAACTGTTTTGAACAAACTATGAATATTAGGCATTCTACTGCTGCCTCAGCCTCATTTCAAATTGGCTGCAAAGAAGGAAGCTCTTTAAGCTTATGTAATCCATCCTGATTACTGTCTTTCCTGAAAGAAAATTTAGTTGTGTGTGTGTGTGTGTGTGTGTGTGTGTGTGTGTGTGTGTGTGTGTGTGTGTGTGTGTGTGTGTGTGTGTGTGTGTGTGTGTGCGTGCGCGGATACTTGCGTGGGTGCGTGGGTGCGTGGTTGCGCGCGTGCGTGCGTTTGTGTGTGCTGGAGAGGAGCAGATAGTGCGGGATTGGGGGGCGGGGGGGGGGGGGGGGGGGGGGGGAGGTGCGAGGCGAGTGCACGTGTGCGTTCGACCGTGCATGTGCTGGTGGGTCTAATAAAAACGTAACGCTTTTGACTGGATTTGTAGGAAGAAGGGGGTGGGAAGTGTGTGTGTGTGTGTGTGTGTGTGTGTGTGTGTGTGTGTGTGTGTGTGTGTGTGTGTGTGTGTGTGTGTGTGTGTGTGTGTGTGTGTGTGTGTGTGTGTGTGTGTGTGTGTGTGTGTGTGTGTGTGTGTGGTCGCCTGTCGCGTTGGATGGTGACGATGGGGTGGGGCGATGTTGGGGTGGGGCGATGTTGGGGTGGGGCGATGTTGGGGTGGGGCGATTGCATTACAAGTCATACACTTACTTTAGTCACAGTCTATGTATGTACATAACCTACGTCTAGTTATGTTTTTGTTGGTTTTGTTTGTTAGCAAAGCGCCTAGAGCCTCTGCTGGCCTCTGTTATTCTCCTTATCATCATTATTCTATATACCAACCATTGTGCAGAAACCTCAACACACAGATGACACATTTCAGCATCAACTGAAAGAGATGTTAGTCAGCAATAGGTATTACTTGAATCTAACAGCCGCCACCTAGCCCAGTGCACACGGGAGAACAGAACGATGGAAATCAACGCCAGAGAGGTGGTCATTGCGTATTCTCAGCATCACACAGGCCTCAGAGAACCAGCACTGTCTAATGGTTCCATGTCAAGGCTCATCTGCTGGTTCCACATGTCCACCAATGCCAGATACAGGTTCAGGGTTCAGTTCCTGGAGCAGACGTGTTCCCAAGACAATGTCCTCTATCTTTGCGTTCATGAGAGTGCCACGTCATATTTCCAGGACAAACGGACCGGCTGTGAAGAAGATTTCAGATCCCCAGATTTCAGATCCCCTCTGCTGCTGGACTGGGTCAGCGGGGTACACTTTGTCCTCTTCGCCATTGTGGTCAATGACCCAAACCTTCCCTTCACCATCAAAATCAAGATCGATGCAGTGGGCTGGAAATTCATCACACAAATGCAGCTACGCTATTTGTCGCCGACAATGGGTAATAATGAGTATTTTTCAATATGCAAGAATGTATAGAAAGCATTACTGGATTGATACACTGTGCTTAAAAAAGTTCATCTCTAGCAATGTCAAATTGATTTGAGGAAAAAAAAGGTCAAATGGGCAGGGAGGACTGAAGGCGGGGACAACAGAGGGAACTGAAGGAGTGTGAGGGGACTGGCATAAAAAAGCATCACTATATTGATATACCATTCTTAAACAACTTCATCTCTAACAAAGTCACATTTATTTTCTTTTTTTAAAGAGTCAAGTAGGCAGAGAGGATTGCAGGCTGGAAAAAAAAGAGAGGGAAGTGAAGGAGAGTGGGGACAGACTTATCATGTGAAAGAAAGCTGTCTTCATTCTACAATGGTGGCCAGACATATCACACCTACCAATTCATACTGACGATAATCTCTGCTGTCTTGACTCCACAATGGTTGCAAACATACCACATCTACCAGTCAATACTGACGACAATCTCTGCCGCATAAAAGAATGCCGTTTTGTTAACTCTCTTCTTCTATAGCCTCCCAGATGCACTACTTCCGTGCTGCTCACACCGACATCCCTAACACAGCTACACCCATAATGATAATGCTGTCTTTGAGACAACACCTGCCATGGCTTAAGGCTGTGTCAGACCAACTTACATACGCTAGAGCACCAAGGCTACATCAAGATGTTGTTACACTCAGAATAGTTATGCAGGGATTACCTTCAGTCGTGACAAGCTCCTAGCATAACATTACCAGTCCCCAAAATCTCTCGAAGTCGGAGTGTGGCTGCCCACGTGGCAGGGCAATCAAAAACAGTCACACACGTAATGTTCTCAACTTTGGCTGATGCAGTTGTACCATAGTTCAAGTACTTTGGCTGTTGGGATGATCCCTGGAGTCTTTTAGCCAGGGTACGACAACAACAACAACAAAAACAACAACAACACCACATGGCTGCATTCTACCGCTCTGTTTCTCGTTAAACTAATAACGACATTTGGGTGTGACCCATCCTGTAGCTCTGGTTGTGACTGGCGTAGTACTTGTGGGCTGCTAACTCTAGTAAAGACCCTAGATATGTGACTGGTGCAGTACCTGTGGGTTGCTAACTCTAGTAAAGACCCTAGATATGTGACTGGTGCAGTACCTGTGGGTTGCTAACTCTAGTAAAGACCCTAGATATGTGACTGGTGCAGTACCTGTGGGTTGCTAACTCTAGTAAAGACCCTAGATATGTGACTGGTGCAGTGCTTGTGGTTTGCCAACTCTAGTGAAGACCCTAGAGATGTGACTAGTGCAGTACTTGTGGTTTGCTAACTCTAGTAATGACCCTAGAGATGTGTCTAGTGCAGTACTGGTGGGTTGCTAACTATAGTAAAGACCCTAGAGTGGGAGTACTGGTAGGTTTCTAGCTCTAGTACAACCCTAGAGATATGACTGGTGCAGTGCTTGTGGGTTTGCGAACTCTCGTAAAGACTCCAGAGATGTGATGCTCAGTTCGTGTTTTTTCTTTACACAGGTTGTCCCCTCAGTGTCCGAGTTGGCAGTGTCTGGTTTTCTTTTGAATTTTTCAAACTGCTTTGGTCAGGTTGTATATATTTCTTGCAAAAATTGTCAGACGATGTCCACCCCAGCCCCATTTTGTTCAGTCTAGTATCCTGAGCTGAATCAGACTCAACCCCTAGCTCTCCTTCCGACGTGATAGACCCTATTCTGGCACATGAAGACTACACAGGACAACTAAATTTGTTACATCGAACACAACGACTGTGCAGGGACACAATATTGAGCTGTAGCAAGCCAAACCATACAGCAATGAATATTTAAGGCGGTCGACCAATAGTGACAATCACTGAACGTGGAAAGATAGTTCAATGCAGGAGTCTGATGTTGAATTCAGTAAGAATGTATATGTGAGTCTAATCAATGCTTCAATATTCTAACACAAAATAGAAAAACAAATTCTGTCTCCTTTATCAATTTCTGCCATGGCCTGCAGGCAACTGAAGAAACACTGAGCAGCTTCCAAAAGAAAGGTTCAGCACCACCAATCGGTCTTCTGAGCTCTGTATCTTTTAAATATCGTTTGGCCACCAGCTAACAAGGGATTAATTTTGACATGAAATGTATTCCGGAAGTTCCCGCTGTTCCACAGATGTCTCCATGGCAGCACTTGAGTGAAAAATGAGAACAGACAAAGTTCTTGAAAAAAAAAATCATTAGTTTTGTAAATGATGTAAGAGAACTCTCGGGGAGGTCTTGTCCTAACCACCTTTAAAATGTATTACAGGTGGTCCAGGTATATGGATATTGGAAGTGGTTCAGGATAAGTTACTCCACGCTTAAGTGTATGAATTGTTTTCATTTCAAAAAAAAGTTTTTTTTTCAATAAATGCAGCAGAATTACATGCAGTTCGCATTGCCCTTTCTTGCATATATGACATATTCAACCTTTTCTTTATTCGGGCTGCTTCGCAGTCACTGTAAAACTGGGACTGTAGTACCAGAATTGATTAACTCTAAGAAACATAGTATTGAATCCATTGTGTAATGTCTCAAGGTTTTATGATAGACGTTTGATGTGTAAAATTACATTGTGGTCTAAAGTGAACGGAAATTCCTGATAGTCTTGCAAATTCGGAGCACAGGAACGTAAAGAAAATGATTCAGTGCTGTCGTTGCGATTTTCCATGCGTGAAATCCATCTAGTGTTTGGAAAACTACCCACTGCACATTGCTGCAACATGCAGGTTGAGACATATCAAACACCGAGGTTTCCCTTCATTTTGCGTGTGTCTGTAACTTACTTATTTCGGTGCATGCTCTTCATAGGACTGTCGGGTACTAACAAAACGTTATAAGGAGAGAGGTATTAGCCTTGGAAGAAATATGTAAGGGAAAGTTAGGTTCTGTACGGCCCCTGCAATACTGATATAGCAGTTGTTGTTGCTCGATCTACAGTAGGCAGATGGTCGTGAGGAGCTAAGATTTGAATGTCAGGGTCTGTATAAGTTACACGAATGTATCTTAGAAGCATTGAATGGACATAAATGTATTTTTAATTCGTTTATCGTCCAATGTTATCCATGATATTGAGGTGTTACATAATCCAGTGAACTTGCTCGTCTTGGCTGTTGTTGTGGTGGTGGCAGTGGTCGTGATGTGGGTTGCCATCTTGCTAATTGGTCGTACTGATCTTGTGATTTTCCAGGGTTTACGTTCCCAGACCCTTTGGCCACCCTTAAGAATGTTCTCAGGGATCGCATCACACAACATCACTTTAACGAATGCCACCATCGCCTAGTCCATGCAAGTGCCACTCTAGACCGTATTCAGGCCCACAAAGATAATAATAAAAGATTCTGAAAAGAGAAAGCATCTTGAAATCGCGTTCACTTTTAAATGAATGCGTTTGGCGATGACCATTTCTGACACTGGAATGTAATTCATTGGGCTTTAAACTGTTTAAAAAATGAAATCCATAATAGCACGTAATTCCTTACATATAAGCCTACATGACCGAAAAAAAAAATGAAAATGAAATTGCAAAATCCTTTTATTAGTACCCCATTACAAGAAGGGCTGCAGGAATCTCTCATGTCTTTCTGGGTACTTATACTGATTTTGGTATTCTGGTAATCCTGAACGGTGAGGATGTCTTCCTTGTCAGTTTTATTCGCAAACGATGTAATGTGAGTGTAGAAGTTCTTGAGTTTGATTATCACCATATCTATCATTTTAATTGTGATACGAGCGTGCGCGCGCGCGCGCGCGCGCGCGCGCGCGCGCGCGCGTGTGTGTGTGTGTGTGTGTGTGTGTGTGTGTGTGTGTGTACGTGTGTGTGTGTGTGTGTGTGTGTGTGTGTGTGTGTGTGCGTGAGCACGCGTGTGCGTGTGTGTGGAGTCATTAAGGCAACATCTGATGACTGATTACGACGTATATTCTAATAAACGCAGGTCTGCTCCCATCTGCTCTGTTGTAGACAGGTTTGAATGCAAAACTTGTATGCGCTTACAGTGCTCTTTTTTCTTTATCATTTTCTTGCAGGACACATTTTTTCTTTCTTTCTGTTTGTTTTTCCTTTTTTCTTCTTTTCTTTTTCTCTCTTTTTTCTGTTTTTATTTTTCTTTTTTTGCTCTTTTGCACAGATGGTCAACTGATTTAGTTCGGAATGAATGTTGAATATACTGTAGTATGCATTAAAAGCTTGTTGATTTTTTTTCTTTTTTGCAGGTCTGTTACAATCACCATTATTTCACCCAAAGGCTCACATGGATTACCCGATTAGGAATAGTCACAATAAGAGTAGAGCTTACATCAATTTTCCTCCAAACCATATCATGATGAACAGCTTTCTGTTCTTTAATTCATATCGCAGTGTAGACATATCGCGTTCAAACAGCATTCCAAGTGGTCGTTACAATTTGCATGTAATGTCTGCAGATTTGCTGAAGACAGGGTTTCACTATTTCAAAGATGGACAAAATCCCCTTGATCCTTTCTTCTTTCTCTACCACCCCGAGCCAGTGAGAATTGAGTATCGGTACCATAATTTCCACAGCGATAAAGGATTTCGTCTCCTGTTCACTTTTCATCAGGTAAAGTGTATACAGGTTGCTTTGTGTGTTGTGTCAGTATAAGAAGCTTGGGGTATTTTGGTACGTGGACTTGCATTTACACTGAAATTTATAAACCTGGAAACAGCTGCTTGGGAACAATGCCACCATCATTTAAACATCAGTTTGTGAACATAGCAGACATAATCACCCGTCAGTTATCTTTTTTTTTTTTTTTTTTCTCATTTTTATTCACAAGATGAACAATAAACATTATATATCCATTTCCAGAAAGAAAATTGAATAGTATCTACAAGAAGTACCCGTCAGTTATCTTGTCAGCTCTGACAAATATCACTGCATTAGACATTAAGTTTCACCACCAATCAATCAGTCGTTTGATTAACTAGTCAATCAACTGGTATTTTATGAGCAGATAGAAATCACAATTATGATTTTCCACCACATGCTAATGCTTCTATTACGCTAATGTCGTATTCTGAAATATCATTTGGAAAGTTCTCTGATAACTTCAAAATGTTTTGAAATAAACCCCTTTGAAGAGAGATCCATCAAGGCAAGATTCTCTCAGGTATGGGCTGCTATAAAGAATAAAGTTTATCACATTTAAAATGGGCGTTAGAGTGTGTTTAAGAAAACAATCATAGAATGTGGAATGGAATGATTGTAATCCTTTTGTGTTTGCTGATGTGTGTTTTAAACCAAAGGTTGTTTTGCTCATTGCCAGTGCCAAGACATTATTTACAGCCATTATCTTTGTTGCATTCACATTGAACAAATATGGAATAATCATAAAATGTACTATGGTGAGGAGAGAACCAGAGCAAAGTGGGGTGTAACAACAATGCTGCAGAAAACAATTAAAGAAACTGTGAAAGTGGCAGCTGAAATGCATTTACACCACTACCCATGACGTTGTGTGTGTGTGTGTGTGTGTGTGTGTGTGTGTGTGTGTGTGTGTGTGTGTGTGTGTGTGTGTGTGTGTGATGGGGGAAGGGGGGGGGGTATGCGAGTCTTTTTTTTTTTGCATGGTTGGAAGAGAGGGCGCAATTTGTGCAAGGTAATTGGGGGGAGAGGAGAAGAAAGGGAGGTGATTGGGGAGGGGAGGTTATGTGTGTGTGTGTGTGTGTGTGTGTGTGTGTGTGTGTGTGTGTGTGTGTGTGTGTGTGTGTGTGTGTGTGTTTGAGAATGTATGATCCAAAGAGTCCACTATCAACATGAAGCACGTCCAGGGAGTGGAGCACTCCCATGTGGCCACGCCCTATGTGATCGCAGCACAGGCTTCCAAGGGTGGTGCAGAATTCCTCCAAGATGCTTGCTTCAGCTGTTGAGGACTGTCCTTCTCTGAGTCTCATCCGCACCTCTGGGTGCATTATTTTTCTTTCAGCAGTTTTTTCGGTGCTGCCATGAAGAGCTTCCATTGTTGTTTGAGGCATGCGTTGACTGAGCTACACCCAGGCCACTTCGCTGCAGTGGGGGGAAGGCCAGGGAAGGTCACCCATTTACTGCATGGTTCTCATTCAGTGAGGGCAGAAAGCTATTAATTAGCTTCAGGACCCGGTGCTCCACCTTCGTCTGAATGTTCTATGGGGCTTGTGGACAGGAACTGCTGGCCATCAAAGGTCTCTGACGACCACCACCGTTCTTGTCCACCACTTGATGCCATAAGTTCATCTCCTACAACTCTGTTAGCTTTTTTTTTTCTTTTTATCTACTATTTCGCTACGTCGTTTTTGTGGCAAGTTTTTTTTTTTTTGTTCATTTTAAGTGGGGCCTCCATCTACCTATTTTTTTCCCAATCTCTTCTTTTCCCCCACTTCAACACCATCCATACTTACTTGCAATGCAGATCTGTGCGTTCTGTTTTACTAATGGACATGTGAATGCAAAGTTTAATGTTTTAGAGTATGATACATAGCGCCTGCGTTTTTTTCTGTTCATGTATTTGGTGTGCTGACACTTTCATCCCATTTGTATGTGGCAAAAGCAATATTTATATACTTACGTAAATACACACAAATGCATGAAAAAAAGCAAAATAGAAAAAAAGGAGGAACGGCTCAAAGAAGCTTCAGAATTACAAATCAAATGTACAGAGGTGTGGCGAATGAGGAATGGAGTTATGACCATAACAAATGAATGTAAGTTTCCACACTTGTCGCTATCGTTCCTGTAGTTGTAAACATTCCCGGTAATTAGTCTTGAAGAAAAAGGGGGGAAATAATGCAAGGATGACCTTAGGAAAGATCATACAACACGTATACAGATGGAGACGTGCGTCACCTATAATCTTGGAATTGGGCTCTTCAGCTGTTACTTTTAGTAACTCGGACATAATAAAGACGACACATTTTTTTTTTTTTCATTTTTCTTCAACAGCCCTGCGAAAGTTAACTTTAGTATGTTTTTGAAAGTCTGTAATAAAACACGTGAAAAAAAGTGGAAGGCAGGGGAGTGTAAAGGTCCAGAGTATGCCTTTGTCAGAAAATCTTAAGAACGTCTGTGTTATACGTACGTTTTATGCGTACAGTAGTGGGAGCGTTGTGTTTGCTTTTGATATTGGTATTGAAAACAAGGGAGGGAAGGGTGGTGGAGGGAGGGAAGTGGGGTCGAGTGGAGATATTTGGGCGGATGACAACCCTTCTGGGTACTCTGTATATAGGCATATGTGTCATTTGTTGGCTATCTTTTATTTCCCTTTTCTTTGTTCTTCTGCACCTCCCTTACAAGTGAAATTTTGAATTCACAGCTATGCTGGAAAGTCTTTTTTAACTGATGGACCGCGGAAAGAAGTGCTGGAGAAGAGAATATTCTGTCTGTCTTCTTCTAGTGTGGTTCTACAGGCACAATGAGTGAGAGTTTGTGAATTTGACAGACCTCTCCACTTCCCTACTCTTTACCCCAGTCCCCCGTCAGAACATTCTAGGGGTGTGCTAACCATCTGTCTTGTGTAGTGCCTCCAGCCTGGTCCCATGGTGTGTCTGAGGTGTGTGACGACAGCCCTGAAACCTCTTCAATTGAAGCCAGGCACTGACAGCGATGGACCTCGTGAACCTGAACATCATCTTCCTATCCAGAAGACTGTGAACAAACCTGAGTGCTGTCATTGAATTGTGTGCGCTTCAAGCGTGTACTCCTCCTCCATTTCTTCCTCAACACATGGATTTTAACCAGTCGCCGTGGCGAAGTGGTTAGCATCGCGGACTCCTGGCTGGGAGGTCGTGGGTTCAAATCCCATCAGAGTCATGTGGGTTTTTCTGCCCCGACCGGCTCCTACCCAGAGTTGAGTTTGCTGCAGACTCAGTTGGGAAGACTGGGACCACACAGTCGAGTTTCATCCACTTAATGGATGCGTTTCTGAGAGTGTTGCTCAAATTTCCTGACCAACACAGCAGGTGTCTGTATCTCCTGGGCCTGGTTGATGCCGGGATATATTATGAAAGGAAGCGTAGAGTACAGCCCTGTCATGTAGTCTCAGACCAAAATGGAAATCTGTAGCATCATCTTAATCATCATCATCCTCATTCTCATCGATCAGCATAAAAATATGTCTCAAATTCTGTGGCCCTTCATGCCCTGCTCTCATGGTGACCTCAGTTCCGATGTCCTCTCCACATCTGTGGCCTTGGTTTGGTTCCGTCAGGGTCACCGGTATCGGCGAGTCCATGGGGGCTGTCCTTGGATGGACGTGGTGGCGCCCTCCAGAGGGAGAGCTCACTCACGCCAGCTCCGCGACTAAGCAATTATTGTCGTCAGTAGGAGGCTTAACAACAGGTGGTGCCCTGGTATGTTAGATCAGAGCAGGCGCCACTGAACACCACCAAAGTGACTCGGCAGCAGTGCAGTGTCTCCTCCAGTGAATTGCCTCTTGACGACTTGACAGTGGCTGCTCCCTGTGGATTGTCGGTGCCAGGGCTGCGGCAGGGCCAACCGGGCTGTGGCTGTGGATGGGGTGTCGGAATAAGTGGCATGGGTGCACTGCCTCTGAGATGGCGCGCAGAGAGTGGCACAGCAAAAAAACAAAAAAAAAAACATGGATTTTATGTCAAAGACTCAAAAGCATCCTTTAAAAAACTGTAACATCACAGTGATTTGTTAAGGTTTCATATATAATGTTGAAAGCTTAAAACATTAATACTGCTAGACTTGATGGCGCACTTGCTCATCTGACCAAAGCAAACCCATTTGGTGAAAGAAAAAAAGCAAAAAAACATCTCGAACATTTTTTTTCAAACGTGAGAAGGAAAAAAAAAAAAAAACCATTTCCGATTAATGTTTTAGCCCAGTGTTATTTTCTCACATCTGGCTGTAACTTCATCGCCTTCTTTCAGTCAATTGTTCCAGCAATGGTAGTCGTCAGCTGGAGCACACCATTGAAGACAGCATCGTGCCATCCGACAGAAATCTCTGTTCAGAACTCACAACCATGACCGTGGACATGACAGACACCCACAGCATTTTTGTCACACAGAGTGGCGCTCCGCTTCCAGGCGCTGTGCAATGAAGTGCTCATGCTGGTGAGGGATGGCATGTCTGGCAGTGAAGGTCATCCTCGGACCACACGTCCTGTAGCTCATGACTCCCTTAATGGTACTGGGTATCTCCGCTGAGATTCGCTACAATTACTAGCACCATCCACTTCTCACCACAGACCACAGGGACAGAGATGAAAGCAGGAATTCCGGTACCCGGATAGTTTTTCGTCCATGCGCCACTTTCCTCCGCCTCTGCCGCCCCCTCCACCCCCCCACCCCCACCTCCTTTAACCTCACTAAATCATCACCCGTATTTTCTGACAGGATTCGTGGATCATAGGAAATTCAGAACCATGATCCTACATGTTTCCAAGTCCATGGCAGATGGTAACTGAGACGTCTCCCCTCGCTTCATGTCGTCCAGTCTTGTGAAAGCAGGAACCTTATCCCCTGCCCTTACCTGCCTCCCTTTGGTTCCTGTTCTTTTCTTTACCCATAATTCCCATTCAACCCTCAGCTCTGGTCACATGATTCTCTGTCCTCCATATTCCAGAATCCTAGACTAGGACCGCTTCTTTCCTGCAAATCCCTGTATAAGTGAATTTCTCCCGTGTGGTCAGCAGCACGTAATGTTCAGTCCAACATACAGAGGTTGACGTGCCACGTTCACAGCTTTCACGATCTACATATTGTTGAGATAGATAGTAGAGAGAAAGAGAGAGAGAGAGAGAGAGAGAGAGAGAGAGAGAGAGAGAGAGAGAGAGAGAGAGAGAGAGAATGAGAGAGAGAGAGAATACATATGACAATAACAATGATAATTGTTTATTCATAGGAAGACAGGCCCTTAATGAAGGGTGTGTACATTATAGACAACTAATCCATATTACAACAAATATAACCAGACAAGCAAATCAGTATCATGATGTTGTGTACTCTCTCATCTGAAAGGCCTAGTATGAATATATTGAAGTTTTAATGACATTATTACAATGCCATGACATCCAAAGGTTTCATTTGAAACCAAAAGGCTTCTGTGAAGTGTTGTTGCTATTACTACTTCTGAGATCAAACAAAACAAGACAACATGAAACAAAGTGCATTTCGTCTTTTTCGTTTTTTTTTTTTAACAAAGTGGGACTTAGCAACTGGGAGTCTGTATGATTAGCTCTCAGAGAGAGAGAGAGAGAGAGAGAGAGAGAGAGAGAGAGAGAGAGAGAGAGAGAGAGAGAGAGAGAGAGAGGTGATCCATACAAGCGTACTCAAATTTATTTGTCCTAAGGATACGTAATCAATGTGGTGTGTTCAGTGTAAATCTATACCTAGCTAGACCTGATGGTCTGCTCCACGTAATCCGAATTTCAGCCAGGATCTCTCTCTCTCTCTCTCTCTCTCTCTCTCTCTCTCTCTCTCTCTCTCTCTCTGAGAGCTTGGGTCACGTGGTTTGACACGAAGCGACAGGGGCGCCATTTATTTCAGCTGTGGCAATTGTTTTCAATTTTCCTGTGACATTGCCAGTTACTGGACTTGCAGCGACTGCGGAGACAGCCCTGAACGCCTCTTGACTGTAAACTCTGTGTCAAGTTGGAACATTACAGGAGAAGGCAACAACACAGTGGTCGTTCTACGACTGAAGCCAGTCAGCCCAGTGTCAACAACAATGACACATCCTGTCTGAACCGGATGCAAGTTAAGTATCATAGGAAGAAGCCCCACGGACAGGTGCGACGGGATCAAGAAAGAGCGAAGCAGCAGAAACAGACGACCTGAACAGGTTGGTGCTGGGTCTCGGTACCACTAGTGATGCCAATGAAATGGCCGTGCCTAACGCCGAATCGGACAAACACAGCACACAGCAGTGTGCAGAAGAACACATCAAGCCGATTCGCGATGATGGTGGCATGTCGCATACCCAGGATGCGTTCTGTTTTTGCATTCTGATCTGTCGGGGTGTAAAATCAGTGATCCAGAAATCCACCCGTCAGACATCGTCGATGTAAGTCCAGAACAAACGATCGACAAAATAGTCGCTGATTTTGACACTGGAGTGGTTAAGAATTATGTCGCTACTCTGACAGATCAACAGGTGCAGAGACGATTGCGAGATTCTCACAGAAACAAAGCATTTAGGAAGGTCCATGTTTCGTCAAACGGATGATGTGGTGTGCTGCTGTGTGAATCATATGATGTCATCATGGAGTATTCCTGCGATCCGTGCTCGGAGGACGATTGTTCATTTCGATACGTTAATCAAGAAGAAAGACACATTTCATCGAAGGGATGTGTTAAACTGGCCAGCCTTCAGAATGGAAGATGCTTAGGCAACACGAAGCATGCAGAGACGTAAGCACGTGCTCTATGGTGGTTGCACGCTCTTCACAGATTTATCCAGTTTTACATGGGGTGACTGTCATCTACAGAACTGACAGTTAATGGATACCAGTGACATTTTCACGTTCGCGCTTTCGTCATGCAAAGTGAAAGAAAAAGACATTGCTGTGGTTTCCATGACAATGAAAATCGAAATCGAGTCGCGTTTTGTTTTTGTACATCGCGCCGATTTGCTAAATGGGCTTTACATTTTAATAGCATCAAACTTCATTTATTCATTCATTCTCTCTCTGAGAAGTGTGTGTCAATTCGATAAGCTGAAACGTAATTGTAGTAGGCCTAACACATGTTTTAACACGTGTTTTTCATCCCTCTACAATATCCACTAGCAAACAACTAAAACGTTTTAAATCTCTCGGTAAATGTTCTGCCAAATTCCAACATTACAACGGTGCATACGTCGTGTTGTTTCGATCGACTTTGTTTGCTTTTGCTTTTTTGGCGAACGTTGTGGACTCCAAAAGCAGCTTGACTGCAGCGTAAGCCCATAGCGTGCTGTGTCCATTAGGAACAGACACAGGAAATGCTCCTCAGAAAAAAAGTTAGATTCGTTGATGTCTGTATACGTTTTTTTTGTTAACAATGCATTTTCTTCTGAACCAGATCTCCAAGACACCAGCCGAAAACCTTGAGGGTCGATGGAACTGCTCAGTGGACTACTGGAGAAGCTTCAGGCCTCACCTGGCTTGTAATACGGTCACCCAGTGTTTAGACGGAAGAGACGAAGAACACTGCAGCTATCCCAGATGCCAGGATGTGGGGTTCGAAGTTAAAGGTCGGTGCTACAGTCTGTGGTTTGCTAAAAATATAATCAAGCGCTCCAGCTGGAGACGGAAATGTCTGCGAAAAAGGGGCGCAGATCGCCGTTCTCAAAACGACACAGGAATACAAAGATGTGACCCGGATCTTGTGGAGACATCAACAATTCCCTATAGTCATCGGCTTGTTTTCCATTGTGGGTGGATATCCCAACATGTAAGGAACGTGTATCTGCCTGTTTGTTTTTTGGTGAGGTACAAAATGTCGTTTAAACATTTATACAATCTGACGTTTACGGAATCCCAGAGAGAGAGAGAGAGAGAGAGAGAGAGAGAGAGAGAGAGAGAGAGAGAGAGAGAGAGAGAGAGAGAGAGTGTGTGTGTGTGTGTGTGTGTTTTCAAAAAACCGACATGAAATATAAAAAAATCGTCAGAGAAAGGCGTTGCAAATGAAGAAATGGCATGAGTCCCATCGAGAGTTGTGAACAGAATTAATGTTTTCAACATATATTTTAATATAAAACAAGGATAAAAAAAAATACGTAAGACATCTGAATTGAAAAGAGAATCGATAAAAAATTAATCTTAAAAAAATTGACAAAAAAAAGAAATCTCTGACTTAAAGGCAAAGTGATCGTTATTTATTTTTTTCGATTAGTGAATTTTGTCATGTTAAACAATGTATTGGTCTGTTCAGTTACAGACCTGCATATAATAGATGTTCTTTATTTTCATGTAACAGGAAAACGTCCGAAAGGTGAAAACAAACAGAAATTGAACCGAAATAAGCAGTTGAAGGTGATTGGAACATAATTGCATGATTCAGTTTTTGGAGTTTCTTAATGGTTTCTTTTTTTTGGCCCTGTAGGGCAAGATGTATTTGACTATCATTTCGATCACAAAACTTCAACGTAAACAAAGTGGCGATTTTTAGTGACAACTTTTTAATAGCGCCCTTACTATCTCCACCCATAAAGAGTGGATTCATGGATAGAGAGTGTGGAGTGCCAGTATATAGGATTGTGATTAAAAAAGTTTAATACAAAGCCTCAGAACATTAGAAAAAAATGCTGTCAAAAATGAAATGGAACAAAAAAATGTATCAGCAGTTCACTATGTCTGCGAAAGAAAATGTAGTGACGTTTTAGATAAGGTGAATGATCTAGGGCTTAAGAAACTACCCAGAAAATAAGACACGCACTTTTTCATCGAAAGCTATTGCACAATACTTACCCTGCCAACATTACGTTGAACAGAATGAGACACAAATGAAAGAGATAGAAAACACAGGAGAAAGCGTGTAATCACAATTCCCCTCATTCTAGCACCACAAGCACTGACAGCAACGCTGTGTTTGGCTAGGAGGAAAAACAGGAGTACCAGTCTCATCCCCTAGACTAACCCACTGTTGGAGCAGTTCTGAAAGCATCTTGCACCACTGTGAGATGCTACTGATTAAGCTAGGCATTCTCTGTGAGCCTGTTTCACAGCTCTACCATGTAGAAAGCCTCGGTTCGCTGTCTCTGGTCTTCTCCTGTTTCTGTCCACAACTGTCAAAGCACGGCTTAATCCGTGGTGTTACTTGGCGAAGAACTACTGCCAGCACTTCTGCAAAAATAGTAATAGATAAAAACAAAGATAAAAGAAAAAAAAAAAGCAGTGGTTTGATCTGGGAGATGAGGTATTTTTTCGTCTCCAGGCCAAGCACAATATGACATTCCACGGACCGTTTATGATGCTGGAGTGAAGGGGGGAGTACGTGGAGGAAAGAGGAAGAGGGGAGTATGTGACGTGTGAGTGCATGGGGAAGGTGGCGGAGAGGGGGCAGGAGGAAGCAAGGTAATGGCGTACTGCTCGTTGCAATAGAGTAATTCGCCAATCGGTGTCATGGTCAGAGCGCTGTTTCTCTCTTCGCCAGGGGAAGTTGGAAAAAAAAAAGGGACAGAAGGCATGGCCAAGACAGTGACAGCAGAGGAGGGAGGGGAGGGATGGAGTAATAAGTGGGGGGAGCTAGACATGAGAAATGCACTGTGTGAATTGACAGAATAGCAAAACTGATACAACCCATCAGAAGGAATCTGTTATTTGACTACTTTGCTGGCAGCTGCACATTCTTTACAGATGGAACATCTTTGTTGGACAGCTGTACACTGCTGCAGGTTGCCGGATTTGTCTAGCTTAATACACGAACATGGAGATATGCAGTTTTTTGGGAGGACAGGATCTCAGCAGAAACGCCTCATGCAGAAATTAGTTGTGCATTAAGAAAGCATGCTTTCTTGCATGAAAAAAACTCTCTGCTTTTGACATCTTTGTGCTAACAAGCCTTTACTTTTTTCGTTTGGGTTCTTTCTGCTTTTCGAAAATGAGCCTAACTGATATCGATTCCCAGTCGATAATTGCATCTAAGTACTGGATTTCTGTAGATAGATTTAGCTCTGTGTAGAATGTGTGTAAAAAATGCTAATCTTTGAAGAGCGATGGAAATGTTGATGACATTAAACATATATTCATGGTCTGAGGGGTGTGGGGTGTTCTGAAGAGAAAGAAACACCCGAAGGTGCTGGGGGGAGGACCCAGAGAAGCACTGTCTTCACTTGTCCTTTGAGCAGTCCTGTACCACCCTTGGAGGCCTGTGCTGTGTTGACGATGGCTACAGGCACGCGCAGGACACTCCATTAAGATATCAAGGGACATACCTGCTCCTTAACAGAGCTAAATCAGACTACAGGATGCAACTCATAACAGCCTTAAAGTAGCATCCCCATGGATGTACCAGCCTATGTTTCATGATTACAGAGCCCACCGGCAAAAAAAACACCACCCTCCAGCTGCCGACTACAAGACTACAACTTTGGATTCTCTCTTGAGGGCACATAAGACCGTATGGCGAAAACTTGGCTGTGTCTGGAGTGGCACTGTCTTCATCTGTCCTTGGGCAGGGGTGGTTTGGTCTGTGGGGTGTGCTCGGCAGCTGGAGGGTGGTGTTTTTCGCCAGTGGGCTCTGCAGCCATGAAACACGAGCTGGTACACAGACACAGCCAAGCTTTCACCATACGGTCTTATGTGCCCTCAAGAGAGTATCCAAAAGTTGTGTAGTCTTTCCCCCTGCAACAGGACTTTCCCTGTGGTCAGTGGGTCTTTCCTCACCATCACAGGACCTTTCTCCAGGGTCAGCACACCCCCACAGACCCAACCACCCCTGCCCAAGGACAGATGAAGACAGTGCCATTCTAGACACAGCCAAGCTTTCGCCATACGGTCTTATGTGTCCTCAAGAGAGAATCCAAAGTTGTAGTCTTTCCCACTGTCAACAGGACTTTCCCTATGGTCAGTGGGTTTTTCCTCACCGTTACTGGACCTTTCTCCAGGATCAGCCTTGTTAAGGCAAAGAAGAAAAAAGAAACACCCGAAGGTGCTGGGGAGGACCCAGAGAAGCAGTCTTCACCTGCCCTTTGAGCAGTCATGTTCCACCCTTGGAGGCCTGCGATGTGTTGACGATGGGTACAGGCACATGCAGGACACTCCATTACGATATCAAGGGACATACCTGCTCCTGAACAGAGGCAAATCAGACTACAGGATGCAACTCATAACAGCCTTAAAGTAGCATCCCCATGGATGTGCCAGCCCGTGTTTCATGACTGCAGAGCCCACCGGCGAAAAACACCACCCTCCAGCTGCCAAGCGCGCACCCCACAGACCCAACCACCCCTGCCCAAGGACAGATGAAGACAGTGCCACTCCAGACACAGCCAAGTTTTCGCCATACGGTCTTATGCCCTCAAGAGAGAATCCAAAGTTGTAGTCTTGTAGTCGGCAGCTGGAGGGTGGTGTTTTTCGCTGGTGGGCTCTGCAATCATGAAACATGGGCTGATACATCCATGGGGATGCTACTTTAAGGCTGTTATGAGTTGCATCCTGTAGTCTGATTTAGCTCTGTTAAGGAGCAGGTATGTCCCTTGATATCTTAATGGAGTGTCCTGCGCGTGTCTGTAGCCATCGTCAACACAGCGCAGGCCTCCAAGGGTGGTACAGGACTGCTCAAAGGACCGGTGAAGACAGTGCTTCTCTGGGTCCTCCCCAGCACCTTCGGGTGTTTCTTCAGAACAAACTTTAATTCAGAAAAACCTCTTACATTGTGTCTTTTCACATGAAGCTGAGCGAATTGAGGTTCCATCATTTTTATGAGCAGGCAAGAGGCCAAAACAAGACAATTAGACCGAGCTCCACATCTATCATCCTGAAGTCTTTGAAGAAATCTGAGCAGCTTCCAGAATTTTCAGCCCATTTAAGAATTTTCTGGATAAAGGTAAAGCATTGGTTGATGGCCGAAATATAAAATGATGGTGGGTAGTTTTGATGTTTAGTTTCATTAGATTAAGAATCATCTTGTGTGAGTCACTATTTTTTTTTCGCTTTTTGAGGACATGTGAAATGACTTCATTGTTTTCCCCATTTATTTGTCGATATATCCATTTTGATGTGCATTTTTTATTTCGTTGTCAGTTAGAGTGCTGTCACATTTAGTTCCTGATTATGATTGTTTTTGGTTTTAAGATGACATTTATGGGAAGGCTGATTTGTATTCTCTAATTTTCTTCGTGTATTGGCGGCTATTGTCGTTTTATGCTTGCTTAGTTTGATGATAAACTTTCCGTATAAGGCATGCTGATTCATGCTTTTCACTGTTTGATTGTAATATTATCTGGGATATTTTGTTTATAAAACAAAAAACTCACTGGGAGATTTGCTTTTAGGATATCGCGCGTAAGTCTGTCTGTTAGCTGAACTGATGATCATTCCTGCGTTTAACTGGTGTTATGGCCAGAAGTCTCGATACGATTCGCCGGAGTCGCTGTCTATCATACTTTATCCCTACGTTGGGATTTGTAATATACACTGACGGTTCTGTCACCAAAGGTAAGTCAGGCTGGGGATACACAGTGAAGCAAAATGGCCGAA
>JADBJO010010872.1:37500-57500 GCA_016801955.1 Conus betulinus
ATTACCGCTGTCGTGGCTCTTCCAGCTGTCTGCACCACTCCCATGTGTGTGACGGCATCCACCAATGTCCACAGTCTGATGATGAACTGCTGTGTGGTCAAAAGTGTCCCAGCGGGTGCACGTGCTATGGACTGGCTTTCACGTGTCCACACTGTTCTCTGCTGACCAGTACCCGGACCTGCGTTATCTGAAAGCTCGTGGCAGTGGGATGAAGATGGAGCAGTTGACGTTGAATGCTATGCTGGTCTATCTGAACCTAGCCAGCTGCCAGGTGTTCGACGTAGGGACCATGTCCTTCAGGAACATGGTCACACTGGATCTCAGTGATAACCACATTACCTCTCTCACCAGTGTTGTTCAGGATATGTTAAATTTACGGACATTAGTTCTTTCAAAACAATCCACTCTCGGGCTTTTTATATGCAGACAGTTCCCTGCATAAAGAATCTCTTGGTAGCCCTGTCATGATACTTTTACAAATCCAAGTTTTGCACGTGGCTGCCATTTATCTTCCAACAATAAACGACAGGTTGGGAAAACTGTTCCCTGATGTACAGACGCTGAACGTTTCTGGTTGTGGTACACACCGTGTGGCAGATGCAAGCCTGCAGTTGATGACACAGCTACAGACCCTAGACATGACAGGCTGCCCAATGGAAGACATCCAGGAGAATGTCTTCAAGGACCTCACACAACTGGAAAAGGTGTATGGCGACAATTACAAGCTGTGCTGTAACGCTGCGTTGTTAGAAGGGTTCAATGTCAACAACTGTCATGCTCCCAAGGACGCCATCTCGTCGTGCAATGACTTGCTTCAGTCCAATGTCTACCGATCAATGCTGACCTTGTTCGCCTCTCTGTCCATGCTTGGCAATTTGGTAAGTGGTGTATTTCGCTCGATGACTATCAAACGAAAAGGATCCACAGGCTTCGGAGTGTTTGTGGTTCATCTGTGTGCCTCAGATTTTCTCATGGGGCTGTATCTCGCTGTGATAGGTGTGGCTGACAGGCTTTACCATAACGTTTACGTGTGGAAAGATGTGTCATGGAGGCATAGCCCTGTGTGCCAGTCTGCAGGGTTTATATCACTGCTCTCTTCTGAAGTCTCATCCTTCATCATCTGTCTCATTACTCTGGACCGCTTTCTGATCGTGCATTTTCCGCTGAAATTTCTCTGCTTCAAGAGCACCCAGGCTCATCTGGCCACTGCTGGTTGCTGGTTGATCGGTATTCTGTTGGCGTTTGTGCCCTTCTTTCCAGGCCACAGTCACTGGGACTTCTACAGTCAAACAGGCATCTGCATTCCTCTGCCAGTCACCACCAAACAATTCGCTGGTCAACGGTACGCCTTCGCCGTTATGATCGTCCTCAACTTCATCCTCTTCCTCTTTATCGCCCTTGGGCAAGCAATCATTTTTTACTCGGTGCGAACCAATCAAATGTCAGCAACCCAGACGGGTCAGAGTTCACAGGATGCTGACCTTGCGAGTCGACTGTTGACCATTGCTGTGTCGGACTTCCTGTGCTGGTTCCCCGTTGGTCTTCTGGGCCTCCTGGCCTCTCAGGGGGTCTCCGTGTCTGGCGAGGTCAACGTTGCCATAGCAATCCTCGTGCTGCCCTTAAACTCGGCCATCAACCCTTTTCTATATACCCTGAATGTCCTGATGGAGAAAAGGCGTCGGGCACAGGAGGACAGACTGCTTAAGCAGATTCAAACTCTGGACAGAACTGCAGAATGAACACGACATTGAGTTCTATCATCAGAGTTATGTGATAATTATATAACAATGAAAGCAAGTCGTTCGCGCAAAAAAAGACCTGGATGACATTTATTAGACAAAATACATAAATTAAAATATGTACAATGTGTGAAAAAATACCAACAAGTCATGTTACTAAAGAAGACAAGCTTTTCCTGCTGAATTAGACAAGAAGATTTCTATGTGCTGGGAAATAACCGAATTTGATTTACTTCCTATCACACCCCTCTTTAAGTCTTCATGCTGAATATAGGCAGCATTGAATAATAATAATAATAGTAATTGATCATAGTGATGGTATTTACAAGGCGCAAAGTCTTCATGTAATCAACTCTAAGCGTACAATGAATGAGGAACACGAATCTGTCTGTCTATCTAGCTAGATAGCTATCACTCTATCTGTCTATCTATCTATCTATCTGTCTGTCTATCTATCTATCTATCTATCTATCTATCTATCTATCTTTTATCTATTTATCTATATGGACTCATTTGAATCGCCAAACAGTTTCTTTTTTTACTTTAATCTAGTCTTCCAAACCTCCAGAGTTCTACAATTGAGCTCGTACAAAACACAGCAGATAGTTTAGATGGCATTTGTTATCAACTGCATTGAAGTTTGCCTTCTTCTTGGAAGGAGCTACTATTTTCATTAAAGTAAAGAGACTTTGGAATAATAGCACTGTTCCTATAGCCTGGAGAGTTCACGAGGGACACCATTCGGGGGGAAATGGTTCGAATAAGACCTCAATGAGCGGCTAAAGACCATTTGTCTGACTTTTGAAGATTAAAAACGTCCAGGAGAGGAACAAGAAACAAAACCGTGTGGTGTATTGTAAAGTGGAAAAACAAATTTCCTGGTTCTTCAGGCTAGTTCCACGAAAGGTTGATGTACATCAGATCATATAATACCATTTACTAGAGAGGTACCATAGTCTCGTGTTTTTGTGTGTGTAGAAAAGCATGGGAAAGTGTTTAGTACACCAGTTTAGCTTATAAAAATAAGGCATAAATCTGAAGAATATATATATATATATATATATATATATATATATCAAGAATAGTACTAAAACGCCTAATAAAATTTTTAAAGTGCTAAACCCCTTGGGGAGCAACATCTGTTAAAATAGTATGGTAAAAGGAAGTTTTAAAATCATCAACAGAGCGCTGGCTCTCCTCAGGATGGTGTTGGGTCGCCTACTGCCGGTGTTATATGGCCTAATGTCACTGTTTGCACGTGCGGATGGCTGCACGTGTTGTTGGTGCCGAAACATGCGAACTGGTCGGACTGTTCATGCTATCCAACATCCAAAAACAACTCGGAAAGCAAGTCGGACTATACAGAGACGACGGCCTCGCCGCGCTAAACAACAATCCAAGAACCATTGAAAACAAGAAAAAAGAACTATGCAAAATTTTCCAAAACCATAACTTAAAAAATCACCATCGAAGCAAACAAAAAGGTAGTGAACTACTTAGACATAACACTTGACCTCAACAACTACATATATAAACCATACAAGAAACCTAATGAGACTCCCATTTATGTAAACATCAATAGCAACCACCCACCATCTATACTAAAAAACCATACCCAATGGCATAAACAAGAGATTATCTAACCTGTCACATAATGAAAGAATATTCAACAACACAGCAGCAGCAGAGACCAAGAGGCATTGCAAAAAAGTGGTTACAGCTACAAACTACAATACAACCCAGATAACAACATGAACAAAAACAAAAAAAAGCAGGAAAAGGAAAATCACATGGTACAACCCTCCATATGATGGACGAGTAAAAACAAACGTAGGGAAAGATTTTTTTTTAATTCTGACAGCATCCTTCCCAAAAGAACACAAATTGTCCAAAATATTCATCAAGAACACCATCAAACTATCATATTCATGCATGCCTAACCTTAAAAATATAATTGATTCATCCAACAAAATGAAAAGCAACACAGCAAAGAAGGGTGAAGAAAGGAAATCCTGCAATTATACTACAAAAGAACAGTGTCCCTTAAGCAACAAATGCCTCTATAACAACATTGTATACCAAGCCACTGTGACATCAGAAAATGAAAAAGAAACATACATAGGGATCACTGAAAATCACTTCAAAACCAGATATGCAAACCATAAACAGTCACTCAACAAAGAAAAATACAAAAACCAAACAGAACTGAGCAAATATATTTGGAGACTTAAAGACAAAAAAATAAACTATAACATATCCTGGAAAATCATAAAAAGGGCATCACCATACAATAACATTTCAAAAAGATGCAACCTATGTTCAACAGAAAAATGGTTAATACTATGCAAACCATACCTAGCAACCCTAAATACTAAAGTAGAAATAATAAACAACTGCAGGCACAAATGGAAATCGTTGTCAGCAAACGCACCCTGAACTGTAAACAACCTGAAAAAAACCGAACAACACGTGCAGCCAATCCGCACGTGCAAACAGTGACATTAGGCCATATAACACCGGCAGTAGGCGACCCAACACCATCCTGAGGAGAGCCAGCGCTCGAAAACAGATCTGTTGATTTTAGAACTTCCTTTACCATACTATTTTAACAAAAAATATATATATATATATATATATATATATATATATATATATATATATATATATATAACAGCAACAAGCTTCTGGAGGGGCATTCATACATGAACAAGAATTGTACAAGTAAAAGGTACACAACTGTCTGTAATATATATATATATATAGAGAGAGAGAGAGAGAGAGAGAGAGAGAGAGAGAGAGAAGAAGAAGAAAAAGAAACACCCAAAGGTGCTGGGGAGGACCCAAAGAAACACTGTCTTCACCTGCCTTGAAGACAGTGCTTCTTTGGGTCCTCCCCAGCACCTTTGGTGTTTCTTTTTCTTATATATATATATATATATATATATATATATATATATATATATATATATTGAATTATAAGCAAAGCTTGCTCTTATGTCTCAGATTGTAGAAATGGGGGGTGGGGGGGTGATAAGCCTTCATATCTGCAGTGGTAGATGATTCTGCCTAACTGACAGTATGTGCTTGAGTGGGTGAATGGGGAATAATAAATGCTTCTTAAAATGAACCTTCAGCAAGCTTATAGTCTCCGAAGTGGGAGACCATCTCCAATGGGGAGGAAGCTCACTAACATATAACTCCTGGTCAGATACCAATCTTTCGAAACCTGATTGTTTCTCCTCAGTGACTGCGGAAAGTGGTAATTTGACTCCTCTGCCTTTTCGGTTTTAAGAAGAATGCTATACCAGAAAAAGGCTGGTGTGCAATACCGTAATATGTTTGTTGAGTTTTCAATTAGCTAACCAAAGGTGCCACCTAAGAAGCAAAAAGAAAATCATGAAAGAGCAAAACAAGTTACATTTTCTTGTGAAAAGTAGAATATATAAAAAAAAGATAACCTCTTAAGACACAAGTGCAGAGGGCCAGTCCTTGGAATGAATCCGCAAGGGACTAAATTACAATAAAACAATAAATTCCAAGGATAAGTACCGAGCACCATTCCAGAGCAGCTAGGTGTTGCAATAACTGCAAGAAATATTGAATTATAAACAAGGCTTGCTCTTATGTCTCAGATTGTAGAAATAGGGTGGTGATAAGCCTTCATATCTGCAGTGGTAGATGATTCTGCCTAACTAACAGTATGTGCTTGAGTGGGTGAATGGAGAATAATAAATGCTTCTCAAAATGAACCTTCAGCAAGTTTATAGTCTCCGAAGCAGGAGACCATCTCCAATGGGGAGGAAGCTCACTAACATATAACTCCTGGTCAGATACCGATATTTCAAAACCTGATTGTATATAACTCCTGGTCAGATACCGATGTTTCTAAACCTGATTGTTTCTCCTCAGTGACTGCGGAAAGTGGTAATTTGACTCCTCTGCCTTTTCGGTTTTAAGAAGAATGCTATACCAAAAAAGGCTGGTGTGCAATACCGTAATATGTTTGTTGAGTTTTCAATTAGCTAACCAAAGGTGCCACCTAAGAAGCAAAAGAAAATCATGAAAGAGCAAAACACAAGCTACATTTTCTTGTGAAAAGTAGAATATATAAAAAGATAACCTCTTAAGACACAAGTGCTGAGGGCCAGTTCTTGGAATGAATCTGCAAGGACTAAATTACAATCAATACATTTCAATTTACGTTAGCGTGGAGAATTTACGTTAGCGTTGTGTGTCCTACACAAGCATGAATTCGAAAATGAATCTCTGTTGTGGATTTACGTTCTAAATCCTCTGGTCGGTGATTTCTTTAATCGTTGTGTAAGGATGAGATTTTTTTTTAGTCAGATATACTGTGCTTAGATGTTGTTTGGTTTGATCCAAAGACCAGACCCTGTATACTGTGTTTCTGTTTTGCTTAATCGGACCATGTTCTCGTCATTCGAAAACATTACATTGTGCTAGTTATATAGTGGGTGGGGGGTGGGGGGGGGGAACCAAATCGCGTCATTCCAACTTGACGTCACTCGAGGGATGCGTGGTTGACAGCGAGACTGAATATCGTCTGCTACTGGATAGCTGGGTGTGTCATGCACTGAATGTAGTACAGCCCATGTCATTTTGTGACGTGGATCATGGGGAAGATGTCCGACATGTTGTGTGTTGGATGTAATTTTTGTGTGGTTGTCTTGCCTTTAAAGACATGCGTATTGAGTATGACAGGCAACTTATGTTTTTGTTGAGATGCCAGTGGCAGGACGTTACAGAAAATGTTGTAGAGGTGAGACTGCTGACAAGTGGCTAATTTGTGTTGATGAAAGGGAATTAATTCATGTTAGATAAGGATGAAGATGTGCTGAATCATCCTCTCTCTCTCTCTCTCTCTCTCTCTCTCTCTCTCTCTCTCTCTCTCTCTCTCTTAGTTTTTTCCTTTAATTTTTTTGTTGTAATCATCATTTTGTTTTTCATGTAATTGTCATTTTGTGAAAAAAGATAACTTTGATGTTATTGATGATGTATGTTGACGCTGGTAGCAGTGTGTAAGTTCCCTCTTGTTCTGAATGAGAAGAGAGTGCACCCCGGTGGTGATTTGTTGTTGGCTAACAAGAGCCTAACTGGTTTATTCGTAAATTAACCGGCGGGCGCCAAAGGGGGAATATCAGTGTCCGACGAAGTTAAGGGTTTTCCCCTCTTATTGTTGGACTGTGCATGTTGTTGGACAGGTGGTTGCTGCTGCCAGTGGGGTTGCTGGTGTTAAATGAAGAAATAAACCTACAAGGAAGACGAGAACAAATCGTGGGGTCTGTGTCCTATGGGAGTGGATGAATGTCAGTGCGCGCTCTACGTGCACGAACCCCAGGCCCCTGTCCATTTAGACAATGGAGAATTTCTACCCATGGCTTTTGTGTCTGTTAACCATACTGAATGCAATTTATTATCAATATCTTTTTGTTCAAATGCCTAGCACACAAGGACCAGCGTGAGAGGCGGCAGCCAAAAGACTCTGAAACCGTTGGCACGTCTGACATCCTTGACTGCATGCTGTCTGAAGACAGGCGACTCACTTACACTGTTTCCCGCGCATCTATACATCTTCGCCATTCGAAATCAAACAATGTGAACATTCCACAAAACACTTCTTTAACCTGCACGATCGTGTTTAGCTGTGAAAAGGATAAAGTCGAGCCAGAGCTTTATTTTATGGGCCCAAGCGAGGAAAGCTTACATATTGATTTACAGCATCAGACCTGCAGGCCCGGCAATTCTGTCTTGATCTATGAGAAGGCCTTATTCAGCCGGTGCTTGATGAACGACCATGAACTGAACAAAGTCTTGTGGACAGGGTGTGAGCCGGAATATGACCCTTTACCGTTGTACATCGCTCGTGAAGCAGAAATAGGCGTGGTTTTCAGGATGAAACAATATGACGTTGACTACAACGTGACAATGGTCATCAGTGTAAACGTCTATAATCGGTCTAAGCGAGCTTCTTTAAAAGTGGTTCACTTCTCATCATATTTAGGTAAGAATCAATATAGTTACTGAAAATAGTCTTTCATTATTGGTAAGCAGGACGATACTTTAAGAGCAGCTAGACCGCAGAGGGTCTTCAGAGAAGACCCCCCCCCCCCCCCCCCCCCCCACACACACACACACACACCCTTTTCCTTCTCTCTCAGCCATTACAAAATCTTTGGCCCTTAACACTTTGCACCCTGAATAGGCTGGGTCATATACAGGTCATTGCTGCTGCATGCTATTTTTTCTTTTACTCCAGCATATTGCTGTGTAAAAAAAAAAGCCGTTTTCTAGTTTTGAAGATAGTTGTCATCTAATTTAATTAAGAACTGATATGTTGGCTCATCCTTCTTCCTGGAAAATGTCTGGACTGAATTTTTGCACATGTTATTTTCGAATGTGACATTTAACCATTCAGTATCACTTTACATCAAAGTCACACATGGAGGTTTACTGGCCAAACTCTTGTGGTAAACTGCTTTTAATGATTTGGGAGGTAGAGATGATGGTTGAGATGTTGACGGCCGGGGATGGGGGGGGTGGAAATATGACATTATGGATACATAACTTGTTTTTATGCTATTGATCGAATGTAACTTTTGCCACTTAAAAGAATTGACAACCTGTTACCTTTTTATATTAACTTAAATAAATACACTGATAAAGGTAGCTTGATATACAAAAACAGTAAAGAGAAAGCTTTAGAAAAAAAAAAATCAAAGTACATCATTTACCAAAATTTGGAATCCAAATTAACATGTTCTCAGTTGCAGCATATCCTGTTTGTGAAATACTCTAACAAAGATATTATGACGCATAATGCTCTGGGGCCATAGAAAGATGACTGAATAAATCATTCATGAACAGACAGAAATCATTTAATAAATCGTTTGATCAGTAACCGCCAGCAACTGAGGATAATTTCCTCAGGGTTCGTGCAGTCCCCAGGGTTCAATTCGGAGTCCATGATTCACCATCCCTTGGGTCCCCCCCTGTCATGGCGGCCACACTGACCGTGCCTACATCTCACGTGATCATGCTCAGTGACCTGCACGTGGAAATCGATTATTCAGCACAACTCAGTCTGTACAGTCACTACCAAGATGCCAAACGATTGCTGTGGACACTGCAATACAATGATTATGTTCCCTTGCCGGAGGTTTACAACCACACACCGAAGAATTCTACTTACAGTTTAAGTCCGTAACGCTTAGACCACGATCCATCGGACTCCCTAACGATTTTTGTAAAGTGTACTGTTCATTTTATGTTTGGCGGATTTAGAATTCTCTTCAGTTTCCACAAGGTCAGTTTCTATGCATGATAGTAGGGAGAAGAAGTTGAACCCAGTGTCCGCCCATGTGTATGTAAATAAGTCTGCCTTTTCCTCGGTCGGTCTGTAAATGCTTTTGACACTTTCTTTTGTGTGTGAACACACGCGCGCGCGCATGTGCACAACACGCACACACACACACACACACACACACACACACACACACACACACACACACACGCACACACACACACACACACACACACACACACACACACACACACACACACACACAGTGATCACCACCACAATTCTTCCTAACATACACAAACATGCACACTCATATACAGTTGACTCACTCACACACACACACACACACACACACACACACACACACACACACACACACACACACACACACACACACACACACCAGCCGCACACACACACAGAGAGAGAGAGAGAGAGAGAGAGAGAGAGAGAGAGAGAGAGAGAGAGAGAGAGCATTACATTACATTACATTACAACACGTGGGTGTTTTTGTCCCTTGATTCGAAGCGTGCACTTGCAAGCCCATGCAGGGGGCAGGGGAGAAAGACAGTGTGTGTGTGTGTGTGTGTGTGTGTGTGTGTGTGTGTGTGTGTGTGTGTGTGTGTGTGTGTACGTTGGAAAGCAATGGCGTCTCTCCAGCAACCTTTCTTTATTCAGGAAAGGGAACTGGTCTCATTCGCTGGAAGATCTTTGAGGAAACTCCCATTTTCGACCAGTTCTGTGGCAGTTTGATGTGCCAGTCAGTACCAAAGGCATTGCTGATGTCAAAGAATGATGTGATCATCCGTTTGATCAAACATGACCACACAGCGAAACTGCTGTCGGTTACTAGTCCCGCTGGTCTCCCCTTTGATGGAGCAATAAAACCAACAGAGCTCTCACTGGAGAAGGGTTGTTTCCCGTGCACGCCCTCTTCCCCTCAAACAGAAATATCTCTCTTCAAGTTCAGTATTTAACCAAGACAGGTTTTGAAGTTTACTGCACCTCTTGTCTGAAAATGGAAGGCATTTGGGTCCAGGCTTTCTTATTATTTCTATCATTTTTTTTTCCATATTCTGATTTTATCTGTTAGCCCTTGAACTTGTGGAATGGCGTCTTCTCTTTCGAAAATTGTTATTTAAAAGCAATTCGTAATCCTTGTGGGTACTTATTCCCAGTGAATCCCCACACTGTGTCTTTTTACATTTTCCCATCATGATTTTTAGACAAATACTAGTGTACAATCGCGTTTAAAATTATCTTTTCTTCTTTTTCACCGAGCTATCCCCCCCCCCCCCCCCCCCCCCCCCCCCCCCCCGTTTGCTTTCATTGTGTGTGTGTGTGTGTGTGTGTGTGTGTTTTACGAGGGGAGGGAGGGGCGGACACTCTTCCTATATGCTAAGGGATCTGGTTAACTTCCACTAGTTACCTTTAAGCTAGTATGGAAGTGCCTCTGACCAGCAGGTAGCCAGGGATCGCTAGCAAGCCTGATGAATACTTCACAGAGCGAAACAGCTGTGGCTTGCTGGTACTATTGACCCACCTTTCAGTGGAACAAGAAAACTGGTACAGCGCTGACTGGAGAAAGATCACTTCCTGTGCCCCCTTCCAACTTAAACGCAAATCTGTCCTGTAAAGTTATGTATTAAACCTGGTGAGCATTTTGATGTTTGCTCCTTTTCGTATTTGAAAACTGAAGGCATCAGGATCCAGGTTATCACAATACATAACTTTTGCAAGTTCTGCACCAACCTCTGTGCCCTTTATGCTTGTAGAGCGAGTCCAGCGTTCTAAATCTGAGAAAAAAAAAAAAAAAAAAGAAAAAAAAACTTTAGAAAATGCCACCCTCCTCATGTGATTTCATCTGACGTATATATTATCATGTGCGAGTGTGTGTGGCTTTTCTTTTCTCTTGAAATTGTTTCTTGCTTGTACTTGGTTGTAAAGTAGACAACAGGAAGAAGTGGTGGTGGTGTACAATATTTAAGAAGGGTAAACACGTTGCTACAAACGGTTCAACTTTACTTCTTGTTACCTTCATAATCATCACCATCATCCGTTGAATCAGATTTACATGTCTTGATCTGGAGTGGGTTGGTTTGTATGTCTCTACTTTCTTGTGCCGTTTTCTTTCTTAAACCAAATGACACGTGTACAAATCGAGCATTGATTCAGGAGGTCTTTTTAAAGTACTAGAACAAGGTAGAAAGGGCAAGGAACATTCTGAGAGCATTTTGACTTATAAAACATGCTGGTTCTTCACAATTCTTCCAGACAGTTCCACGTATTCTAACTGGCAGTGCCATGTCATAATTCTTGAACCTTCTCAAATTCTCCATGATCGTTGATTGGCTGTACTGCCTTATGCTCGGAGAACTTTCGATTTCATGATCTATGAGTCATTGAGAAAAGGAGAGAGCAAGAGTGATGTGAAGAGACTGAACTCAACCCAAGCTGTTTAAATGATTACCGACCAGTTGTCCTCACATCTGTTGCAATGAAATGTCTTGAAAGAATTGCCCTCTGTTCTGTGTTAAAAGATACCACACAGTACCAAGACCCGTTTCAGTTCGCATACAAACAGAACAGATCAACAAATGATGCCACACTTACACATCTCCATCATGCGTTTTCACACCTCGAAAAACCTGCCTCCTTTGTACGCATTCTTTTCATTTGTTGTTGTTGTTTGTTGTTGTTTTCTCATCAGTATTCAACACTATACAACCACATCTCATGGCAAAGAAACTCAGTAACGTAAATGTGTGTAACAAGCTCATTCTTCGTATAATTGATTTTCTAACACAGAGGACGCAGTCTGTTCGATATCAAAGTGTTGTTTCGTCTTCTAGAGTCATTTCAATTGGCGCATCTCAGGGTACTGTTTTATCTCTGGCGCTTTTTACTCTGTACACAAATGATTTCTTTCAGGAAATGATTCGACTTTGTACATTAAATATTCAGATGACTCAGCACTTGAGGATCTTTCCAACTCTGACCCTGTTTACTTCAAGGAGGTTCAAAGATAGGTTGAGTGGTGCGATCATTACTATCTTGATCTGAATGTAACAAAACAAAAGAAATGTTGATTCGTTTTAAAAGAATCCAAAAGTTGCATCACCGCTTTTTATCATAGGCGTTGAAGTAGAACGTGTTGAATCGTACACATATTTAAAATGATAAGCTGAATTTAAATCCCATGTTGATTATGTCCACAAAAACATGTCAAACCAGATTGTACTGTCTTCGCAAGCTGCGGTCATTTCATATGGATACTGACATTCTTCGGACATTTTATTCATGCTTTTTGGAATCTGTTTTAACTCATTTATGTATTGGTATGGTGGGTTGACTGTAAAGAGTAGAAATGTGCTTGAGAAATTGATGAACATGGGAGGAAAAATCGTTGGTGGGAGACAAAAAAGTCTGAGTGAGCTGTACAGGTGCCGTGTTGTTGTTTGTAAAGCAGAAGATTGCGTGTGACCAGACCCACATTCTTGCAAATCAGTATGACCTTATTCAGTCAGGACGAAGATATCGATCGGTGAAATGCAGAAGTGTCAGATTTAAACAAAGTTTTATTCCCTGTCCATTGATTTTCTGAACAGAGGCGATGTTAATTGCTTTTTAACTGTGGATTATTATTATTTTGTTTTTCCCCTTGTGAAGAAGGTTCTTTTCTTTCCAAAAATGAGTATTCAGCAATAACATTTCAGTATTC
Organism: Conus betulinus; assembly: GCA_016801955.1. Taxonomy (NCBI): domain Eukaryota; kingdom Metazoa; phylum Mollusca; class Gastropoda; order Neogastropoda; family Conidae; genus Conus; species Conus betulinus. Next base: position 50,282 of record JADBJO010010872.1, read on the forward strand.
CACAAAACAAAAAGAGTATTTTTTTCATAAACACTATATATGTACAAATACAGAAATTATAATGTTAATGCAAAGGGTTTTTTTTTTTTTTTTTTTTTTTTTTTTTTTACAAGGTCCTCATACAGCACACAAAATTATGTTTTGAATTCTTTGTTCATAGCATATGTCAGTAATATTCAATGTGTATGGAACCCCCCCCCCCCCCCCCCCCCCCCCCCCCCCCCCCTTTTTTATTTTTAATTTTTAAACACAGCATCTATACAGTGTATTGAAGGATCATCCATATTGATTGCTATCCCTCCAACAATAATCCTGAGTATGGAGGCCACTTCTTTTTAAAATCATAGTAACACATATTTAATACATGTACATATTTTTCCAATGTATACCTACGGGTTAACTCAGTCACAAATATTTCCAGTTTTTGGTTTTATGTGAGTTATCCTGCACTTATAAATAAAGAATTTTGCCCATAAAATAATTAGATGAAAAGTATCTTCAGCTGGTTTCAAAACTTGGGTTTCTAGTATAAACATTAACAACAAAAAAAAAGAAAAGGTGCTGGTGATGTAAGGGTGGCATTGAGTTTGTGCTCAAAACGTTCGCTCTACTGGCTGAACGGGAGGTGGGGAAGATGAGATTGCCATAGTTGATTACCTGTTCTAAAAGTAATGTTTCCCTGTAGTATTAGGTGACTATATCTACAGAGTGGTTGCGCAGAATACACAGCTCATTTTGAACATAGTTTTGACAGTATACATAACACGAATAGCAGGCAGACATTCATATAGGCGCCAGAGAGAGAGAGAGAGAGAGAGAGAGAGAGAGAGAGAGAGAGAGAGAGAGAGAGAGAGAGAGAGAGAGAGTACACAAGCAGACACACTGGGTTGATTATACGGCCGCAAGCGGAAACTAATATGTGCTGTCATGTGTGTGCACACTTATATGACGCACCAAAAGGGCACGCGGGCACATGCACGCGTACACACATGCGCGCACGTGCATGGGCGTGCGCGCACACATACACACACGGGTATACACAACCGCAAATCTAAATGGTACTGACATCTTCATGGGTGATATGCTTGCACACAGATATGTTTCTTTGTTGTCGTTCTGTCGGCTGCGGCTGAATGTTCCTTTTTTTGACAATTTTCATCAGTCTTTTTTCATTCTGATCAAGTTCCATTGTTGTTCCGCTATGTGTATGCAGTTCAATCTAATTTATAGTTTTTTATTCATTGAATATGTTTAATTGTCTTGTCTATGTTGAGATCTTTATTCTTTTTTCCAGGTGTTTTGTATTGATTCATTACGGTTTTGAATATATTATTATTATATATGAATGTTCATTGTCCAAATGGCATACTGAGTGGGTGTTGGCAGCTCAAATTAATGAAGTTGTTCAGTCGAAACAGCTCTTTCTGTATACATGTATGCCACTGAATATGGAATTTTGGGGGAAGTTGGATGTTGCTTACCTCACTCTTTCATATATATGAAAAGTTAAACTATATGTACTTCTAACGTTGCCTCCTCGGCTCGTACAGATTCGTTGACTCTCTCTTCGTTTCCGCTTCCTCGTTGCTAAGTATTTCCTTAGTTACAGTTTCATTACTTCCGGTAAGTTCGACAACAATGTTTTCCAAGCACGCACTGTTCCGATACTGTCTATCGTTATCATACTCATCTCTGTCTTTTATAAAAAAAATAAAACATAATAAAAAAAAATCAAAAGTCTATGCAGTGATAATTTGATGATGGCTTCATCAACACTGAACTGTTCACAAAACCCACAGACACTCATGCTTACCTCCACCATCGCTCATGCCATCCCACATCATTGTAAGAACAACATCCCCTACTGCCAGTTCCTGAGGCTCCGTCGTCTTTGCCAAGACTAAAGACTTTGATAAACATGCTGATACCATCATGGGCATGTTTCTCAGCCGTGGCTACAGATCGAGCAAGCTACAACAGGCTTTGACAAAAGCACGAGGCCTCCCAAGAGCTGAGGTGTTAATGTACAGGGCAAAAACTGTTAACACCAGGGTCCCCTTCGTCATCACTCATCACCCCTCCAACCCACCACTACGTGACTGGCTCAGGGAGCAACAGGCACTACTCCACACAAGTGCACGCATGAAAAAGGCTGTGCCTGAAGTGCCTGTGTGTTGGAGAGAGAAACTCCAGGAGCATCCAAAACCTGATCATGCCATCCTCCCTTCCCCAAGTCAAGCCTACGCAAGAACAGGTGGGGTGATGAGATGCAACAACAGGTGCGTCATCTGTAGGGAACATCTGGTGGAGAGCAAAATTTTCTCCAGCGACACCACTGGAGAAGTCTTCAACATCAGACATAGCATGACGTGCAAGTCTTCAAACATCATTTACCTGCTTTACTGCCAACAATGTCATGGGGCGCAGTATGTAGGAGAAACAAAAAATGCCCTAAGAACACGCTTCTACCTACACAGAACCCACATACTGCAAAACACAGGCACCCATGTTACTAGACATTTCAACAGGAAAGACCATTCACTGCAGGACATGAGGTGCATGCCCATAGAGCAGGTCTTCACAGACAACCTTGCTCACAGGCACGCAAGGGAGCAGTTTCTGGATCAACAAACTCAGGACATTCTATCCTCGGGGTCTCAACACTCTCTGAGTCTCCTAACTGGTTAGGGAGGGAGAGAGGTGAAAAGGGCAGATAGTGGGGGGTATGGTGAGAAAGAGAGAGGGGAGATAGGACAGAGACGGCGATAGGGTAAGAAGGGGGAGGTTTTGAGGCAGACGGGCCCCATATGCAAGTGACAAACTCTGTCCTCAGGTCAGAGAGAGAGGGAGATGATTGAGGGGAGAATAAGAGATGGCCCAGGGGCTGGGGTCAGGGACCCAAGAGTGGGGGACCTGGGGAACGGCTTGGGGGACCTTGGGGGGCAGGGAGGTGGGGTCCTGGGTGTTAGGGGGTGGGGGAGTTGAAGGGTTTTGGGGGTGCTGGTCCCCGGGGATTGGGGGATACAAAATTATAATGTGTGGGGTCCATGGTATGGGGGGTGGGGGGGGGGGGGGGGGGGGGGGGACTGGGGGATTCGGGACTTTGGGGGCTAGGATGGGGGTGGGTGATCTTGGTGTAGGTGGGGGCGAATGAGTGAATGGACGTGGGTGAGATGGGGAGTTGGATGGGTGTATGGAGTCGGGTGATCTGGGGGGCTGGGTGGGTCGGGGTGATGTTGAGGGGCCTGACACCCCCCTGAATTTTTTTTTTTTTTTTTTTTTTTTTTTTTTTTTTTTTTTTTTTTTTTTTTTTTTTTTTTTTTTTTTTTTTTTTTTTTTCCTCTCCTCTCCTCCCAGCCTTAGGAAGAAATTGAAAATTTGCGAACGTGGTTATCATTGTGAGCTTGACGTCATTGTAGGGTTTATAGAAATACGTCATTATACTGATGATGAGTCTCTGCAATGCGTCACTGTCAATAAGCATCGATAAAGGCAATCGCCGAATATTTGCAGTCCGGAAAAGTGTTGTTGTTTTGTTTTCTTGTGTATGATATCTATAATTCTTCTTGAGATTGCAACTGAATCCTTCCATTCTGGACGGATCCAACAACACCAACAAGGACATCAGAAAGGTAGTCGTATGCTGTTTTATTACTTTTGTCTTGATCTCCATTGCATCCTTGACTGGATCCAGCATCATGACTAACCAGGCCCCTGGCAGACAAACGCTGGGGTTGATACTTGATAAGCTCAAAAGATATGAATCACACGTACGTTTTCTTTCAATTTGTACAGAGGAAGGAATTGTACCAAGGGGAATGAAAATCAAATTTGGTGTGGATGCTCTTCCTAAGAGTGTCTATCTCCATAGACACGTTGATAGCATTATGAGTAGAGCTTCATTGGATGTGATGTACTCATGCCTACAAACCTACAGATCTTTGGTCACAGAGCAACGCGCAGCACTGCACCAGTACATGTACAATGTACAACAAGACTCTGATTACTACGAGTTTGAAGCAGCTGTCACTGACTTGAAATGGCGATCAAAACGACTGGCTAACAAGCTCTGGAATAGAAGAGAAAGAAACTAGCTAGTCTCCGTCAAACACAAGAGAAAGAACCAAACAGACACACGCAAGAAAATCAACACAAGCATAAATGCAGACGATTCAAAAGGCGACACCAAACTAACCCAAAACCAGAGAAATCTACAGTAGATAATCACCTGGTGGTCAATCTCTCCAGCACACAACGCTGACTGAAGACCAGGTTAAAGTGCTCAGTCTGGGCCCCAAGTTTGTTCCCACACCCATGACCTTCAACCAGAAACAGCTAGAGGATGATATAAAAGAGGGATGCCGACTAGTAAGGCTAAAAGAGCTACATTTTGATGAAGAAGATGAAGACACTACCCACCCCACTCCTGCACCACATTTCTACAAGAAAACACACTACGATCCAGGCAAGGGCAAAGACGCAGCTCTGGACACCTACTGCCAAAACCTAGATCTGAAGGCAGCCACCTACCAATGTCCTGGGAGACCGAAAGACAATCTTAAAGTGAATGAAAGAAAGGCACTTAACCAGCTGCAGGGGAAAGTGTTGAACCGAGAAATACGCATCAGCACGGCTGACAAAGGGGGAGCTGTAGTTATTCAGGACGTTCAGGACTACATCCAAGAAGCAGATCGACAACTGAACAACCAGCTACATTACAGCAAAGTTGACAAAGATCCCACAGTGCAGGTGGCCAAGAAGTCCAATGAACTTCTCAACAAACTCCATGATAACAACTACATTGATGACCAGACGTACAAATGGGCCTTACTCGAACCAAATAAAATACGTACACCACGTTTCTACCATCTACCAAAGATCCACAAAACGCTCAATAAGCCCCCAGGAAGACCAATTGTGTCAGGAGTGGAAGGCCCTACAGTCAAAATGTCCCAGCTAGTTGACTCCTGGCTACAGAATCTAGTCGTTGGGCTCCCCAGCTACATCCAAGATTCCACTGCAATGCTAAGGATGCTTGAGGACCTTAACGTCAGGGAGGGTCCTTTTGGCCCTGAAGCAACTTTGGTGACAATAGACGTAGTAGGTAGGTCTGTACACCAACATACCCCACGACGACATGCTAGAGGCTATCACCTTCTTTCTGACGCTCCACCATCCTGACAATACCCCACCGAACTCCGTCATTATAGACATCGTCTCTCACATCCTCAGGAACAACTATTTCACCTTGAAGGACGCATATACAAGCAGGAACATGGGACGGCAATGGGCACGCCCATGGCGCCAACCATTGCCAATCTCTTCATGGGCTGGCTGGAAAAGAGGTTGCTGGAAGAAAGCCCTGTCCACGTTGACAACAGCATGTGGAGACGCTACATCGATGACATCTTCTTGCTGTGGCAGGGCTCAGAGGAAGATCTGCAGACCTTTTGCCAACACATCAACACTTTCCATCAAACCATCAAATTCACAGTCCAGTCATCCAGACAGTCCATCTCATTTCTTGACATTCTCATCAAATTTGATGATGGCTTCATCAACACTGAACTGTTCACAAAACCCACAGACACTCATGCTTACCTCCACCATCGCTCATGCCATCCACATCATTGTAAGAACAACATCCCCTACTGCCAGTTCCTGAGGGCTCCGTCGTCTTTGCTCCAAGACTAAAGACTTTGATAAACATGCTGATACCATCATGGGCATGTTTCTCAGCCGTGGCTACAGATCGAGCAAGCTACAACAGGCTTTGACAAAAGCACGAGGCCTCCCAAGAGCTGAGGTGTTAATGTACAGGGCAAAAACTGTTAATACCAGGGTCCCCTTCGTCATCACTCATCACCCCTCCTCCAACCCACCACTACGTGACTGGCTCAGGGAGCAACAGGCACTACTCCACACAAGTGCACGCATGAAAAAGGCTGTGCCTGAAGTGCCTGTTGTTGGAGAGAGAAACTCCAGGAGCATCCAAAACCTGATCATGCCATCCTCCCTTCCCCAAGTCAAGCCTACGCAAGAACAGGTTGGGGTGATGAGATGCAACAACAGGTGCGTCATCTGTAGGGAACATCTGGTGGAGAGCAAAATTTTCTCCAGCGACACCACTGGAGAAGTCTTCAACATCAGACATAGCATGACGTGCAAGTCTTCAAACATCATTTACCTGCTTTACTGCCAACAATGTCATGGGGGCGCAGTATGTAGGAGAAACAAAAAATGCCCTAAGAACACGCTTCTACACACACAGAACCCACATACTGCAAAACGCAGGCACCCATGTTACTAGACATTTCAACAGGAAAGACATTCACTGCAGGACATGAGGTGCATGCCCATAGAGCAGGTCTTCACAGACAACCTTGCTCACAGGGCACGCAAGGGAGCAGTTCTGGATCAACAAACTCAGGACATTCTATCCTCGGGGTCTCAACACTCTCTGAGTCTCCTAACTGGTTAGGGAGGGAGAGAGGTGAAAAGGGCAGATAGTGGGGGGTATGGTGAGAAAGAGAGAGGGGAGATAGGACAGAGACGGCGATAGGGTAAGAAGGGGAAGGTTTTGAGGCAGACGGCCCCATATGCAAGTGACAAACTCTGTCCTCAGGTCAGAGAGGGAGATGATTGAGGGGAGAATAAGAGATGGCCCAGGGGCTGGGTCAGGGACCCAAGAGTGGGGGACCTGGGGAACGGCTTGGGGACCTTGGGGGGCAAGGAGGTGGGGTCCCTGGGTGTTAGGGGGTGGGGGAGTTGAAGGGTTTTGGGTGCTGGTCCCCGGGGATTGGGGGATACAAATAATTAGGGGGTCCATGGGTATGTGTGTGTGTGTGGGGGGGGGGGGGGGGGTGGGGGGGGGGGGGGGAGGGACTGGGGGATTCGGGACTTTGGGGGCTAGGATGGGGGTGGGTGATCTTGGTGTAGGTGGGCGAATGAGTGAATGGACGTGGAGTGAGATGGGAGTTGGATGGGTGTATGGAGTCGGGTGATCTGGGGGGCTGGGTGGGTCGGGGTGATGTTGAGGGGCCTGACACCTTTTTTTTTATTTCCTCTCCTCTCCTCCCCAGCCTTAGGAAGAAATTGAAATTTGCGAACGTGGTTATCATTGTGAGCTTGACGTCATTGTAGGGTTTATAGAAATACGTCATTATACTGATGATGAGTCTCTGCAATGCGTCACTGTCAATAAGCATCGATAAAGGCA